>JARFJB010001138.1:2367500-2525000 GCA_036346205.1 Vesta saturnalis | reverse complement strand
CAAAACAAACAAAAAAAAGCAATTTGTTATCTTTAAATCCATTTCTCGACGCAGATGGCCTGATCAGGGTGGGGGGAAGATTGCGTAATGCCCAGATAAGTACTGAACAAAAGCATCCTGCAATTTTGCTAAAAGGTCACGATTTGACCATTCTAACAATGAAAAAGGAACACAAGCGATTAATGCATTGTGGAGCCCAACAACTGTTATTTGCGGCCAGAGAAATTATTGTCCTTTATCAGGTCGAAATACGGCTAAAAATGTGATTCATCAATGCGTATTATGTTTTATGCACAGACCTAAGATGTACGAAGTAATAATGGATGACTTGCCAGAAACACGTGTTACACAATCTCAACATTTCGCAATACTCGTGTGGATTATCCGGGTCCATTCCTAATGAAACATAAAAAGACTAGAGGGTGCAGATTAGTAAAGTGATACGTTTGTTTATTTATTTGCCTATCGACCAAGACTATTCACTTCGATATGGTAACTGATCTCTCGAGTGAAACTTTTTTGAATTGTTTAAAGAAGTTCATTTCACATAGAGGGAAACCCCGAAATATTTATTCCGATAATGGAACAAATTTTAAGGGAACCAATAGAATTTTAACAGAGTTTTTAAAGAAACAATCAAATTCAATCATTGTCACAATGACCAATGAATCAATTAACTGGCACTTCATCCCACCTGGTGCACCTCATTTTGGTAGTCTTTGGGAAGCAGGTGTTAAAAGCGTTAAAAATCATCTTAGACGAGTTTTGAATGACACTAAATTAGTTGCAGAACAATTTTATACAATTTTGGCACAGATTGAAGCAATTTTAAATTACCGTCCCTTAAATCCACTATCTAATGCCCCAATGATCCCACACCAAGCCATTTCCTTATTGATAAACACTCACGGCAATACCAGAACAAGGTTTAGATTGCATTCGACATAGTAGGCTCAACAAAGGGGGAAATGGAAGGTCACTGGACCAGAAGAAATTCGGTAATAATGAAGGAAGAAACATTACTTCCATTCAAGTGGTCCGTGGCAAGAGTTACGGATCTTCACCCGAGAACTGATGGAACAGTGTGTGTAGTTTCGGTGCGTTTAAATAACAATGTTGTGAAACGTGCGGTTTTGCCGTGCAGTTAAAAAATAAGAAACTATGTAAATTGTATATAAATTCAGACTAAAAGAAACTATATTGAACTCATTTTAGTATGTAAGTTCAAGGCCGGCGGCATGTTACAGCAATTTTTATTTTAGTTTACATTATTTAAGTTAGCTGTTCATGGCAATGTTTGTTTAAAAACTTTCCTGGCATTTTACGGTTGTTGCAGCAATAGTATACAAACAGTACCTACTAACGCAAATTTGAAATCTGTAGACATTACTCCATTGTGTAAAATAATGATATATTAATGACCCTACATTCTTTAATGTACTTATTTAGAAAGTAGTTAATTATAAGGTAATTTTGTAGTTGAAAAATATCTGGAAAATTATTTACCATGTTGTATTCAATTTAATAACATAATTGAATTCCAATTATGTTTATAAAAATAAATTATATTATTATATTTTCAATTACGTTTTAATTTTTTTTTATATATTAAAGGAATATAACATATTTCAGTAGTTGTTAGTTACAAACACGCGAAATAAACTTTTGAATACCACTGTCAAAGGATTACAACAGACAATTTAGCCTTTAAACAGATGCCTAAAACAAATATTACTAACACACCGACGCAAATACAGATGTTTTAGACGTATAGTATCCGTCTTAGTTAACCACCCGCAGCGACGATAGTGTAGCATTCCATTCTCTCTATTTCCAAATATTGTGTGTTAGAACGAAATCGATACAAACTACGAGTGTGCACGCCAAATAAAGCGCTAGGCCGAAATTCGCAATCATTCATTTTACGGACTATAGGTATTGTTTTGTTCAACTTAATATTCGAGATTCGTTCAGCTTGATTTTGAAGTATGTAGGTGTATTGGTGTAGCACACATGTATTTTAACCGATTATTTTCTGTTGCACTAATTTTCTGCAATGGAATGAAAGACCAATTACTGAAGTGGTTTGAGGAAGTTCCATCGGAAAATGAGTTGTATTCTGATGAGGATATTAGCGATGCGCGTTCTGATCACAGCATTCATCAAACTGATACGGGTCAGTCTGCAGAGAGTGAAGGTGAACCTGTAGAAATAGAATATAATATCCCATTTCCAGTGACTCGAGTCACTGGAAATAGGGAAAAACAAAACAAAAACAGTGGCTCAAACATAAACCACATGTTCCTAAAAGAAAAACTCACCATCATAATGTAATAACTCAATTACGACGTGTGAAAAACGTTGCAAAAAATGCAAAAACGGATGAGGTTATCAGTGAAAGTGTGAACATTACTAACCAGAAGTTAGCAGAAGTGGAAAAATCTTATCAGCTTGACAGGGTTTGTCTTCGTACTAATTTTGAAGAAGTGCACGCATTTTTAGGAGCATTATATATGGCAGGAGTATTAAAAACCCAATATCTCAATACCAACGATTTGCGGAGAAGTGACCGAATGTCCCCTGAATATTTTGCTGCAGTCATGTCCAGGAAAAGGTTTTACATACTTTTAAGGGGGTCTAAGATTTGATGATGCACTACTAGGAAAGAGAGGTCTCAATATGACAACTTAGCTCCAATTCGTAAAGTTGGAGAATATGTGACTATTGATGAGATGCTGGAAGATTTTAGGGGAAGGTGCCGTTTTAGGCAATATATCGCCAACGAGCCGGCTAAGTACCGGATAAAGATCTACAGTTTGGCAGATGCACGTGTATTCTACACGCATAATATGGAAATATATCCTGGAAAGCAACCTAATGTCCACATAATTTACCAAACGATTCTGCTAGTGTTGTAAAACGTCTAATTTCAACGGTAGATAATTCAGGAAGGAATTTGACTATGGAAAATTTTATTTCAATGCCTTGGGCAAGAGATTTACTTGACAATCCTAAACTCACAATTGTTGGTACCATTCGTAAAAACAATTTCTTGAAGTAAAATACCGACTTATGGAATACATGCGAACAACAACTGCCTTCTTGTTTCGTATAAACCAAAACCTAATAAGCATGTTTTAGTGCTCTCCACATTTCATGAAGAAGACGTAATTGATTCATTTACTAACGAAGCGAAAAATCCTATCACTTTCTATAACTTAACTAAAGGCGCGTTGATGTCATTGATCGACTAAAATCTATCTGAATATTCCGTTACAAGAAAGAGTAATCATAGGCCACTTACTATATTCTCAACTTTGTTGAACATCGCCACAATGAATGCTCAAATAATATATAAGAGTAATACAAATAGGATCACCAATCTAAGATACTTCATTACGGAACTTTTGAAACAACTAACGATGCCTCATCTGAGAAAACGTTCGTTTATTCCAACACTATCTATTTACCAACGTTCGTGGGATAAGGCAAATCCAGTAATAACGCCACCAGCTGATAATCAACCAAAAATGATGTAAATTTTGTCCAATTAGAAAAAGAACCGTTTCACTCAACAAAGATGTGGGATGTGTGATGCAGCAATATGCAAAGAACATATTTTAAGTACAGTAGCTAGATGTATCTCCTGTAAAACTTGAGATCAAAATTATGATTAATAAATGTTATCTTCTTTTTCAAAACTCAGAGAGTATTATAATGTTTTGTTCAAATAAAAATTCGAAAAATCCATCTTGAAAATTTTATTATGGTAGAATCAGCAAATGTTAGAACAAATCTAAGTGTATTTATTTCAAATTAACTCTTAAAGTACATACAGTAAATTAACTTGAGTGGGACTTAAACCCACGACCTCTACTTTGCTGGAATAGAGCTCTTCCAACTGAGCTACTAAAGAGCCAACCCACCCTAGATTTAAACTTCCACTGTATGTACTTCCCTACTTACGATGTATTATAATTTTTATACACATTGAAGGATCACAGTCAACTTTTGTGTATGTCATGCGAGCCCGCAATTCGTTAAGGTTTCGCATATGACAACACGTGACTGATTAACTTTTATTTGCTATAAGCAATACCTACTAATAGATAACTATAGAAAGTTCCTTCTTAATGAACGGACAGAAGTTCAACATAATAATTATTAACTGTATTTAATTAAAATTAACTTTTAAAGTACACACAGTAAAATATTAACTCGAGTGGGACTTGAACTCACTACCTACTTTGCTAGAGCATGGCTCTTCTTTTACCGTATATACTTTAAAAGTTATATATATATATATATATATATATATATATATATATATATATATATATATATATATATATATATATATATATATGTATATATATATATATATACTTGTATATATTGTATTGTTACGTTAGAATATTTTGTAAACCCTACATTATGAGGAGAATGGCTTCCTTAATGCGCTGGCGTAGCAATGCATATTCAAAAATGTTGAGATTTTATCGTATTATGTTATGCAAGTGTAAGTAGATACTTAGATGTAGATTTTACAAGTTTAAATAGACAATTCAATAAGCTGAAACAAAACTTTAGAAAACGCTGTCACTGTAAGACCATTTTGCGTGTGTTTCTCTATCATTGCGTATATGATTTATCATTTTTGTTTCTTATTCACATTTTCTGCCCTTGTAGAGACACAACATGTGGCAAAATGCGATACAATAACCTCAGCATACTTATTTTTGTCTAATTATTGGTGACACTTTAGGATTATAACACCTGACCAGATGATGTTGAGAAAAATATCTCCAGCTAAGACTGATTCGCTAATTACGATCTAGTTGCCTACGGTTTGATTGCTGCGAAATTAACTCTTTCGTTTGTTTTAAAGGTAGAGCGATGTGTAGATGAATGTCAGCTATGAGAATGAGATCCTGTCAGCGCTATAGCAGTCACTCAAACGGTGCGTGAAAGTATGCCGAGTAGTTTATTGGGAATCCCTTCTCCCGTTTTATTTTCGATGATAGCTTGAGTTAAAACCGATGAAAATTGAACTCGTGCTTCGCACTCGTTCAATTTTCTAAAAGCTTTCACTTCAATTCAATTGCAACAAAGTTTATTAAAAATTTTAGAAATTGACAATTCATTTTGTATATACATATCACACTTAAAACTAAATATAATAATAAATGTGTATATTGTTGTATTGGTGGTGCGCTGCTCAGGAATCTTCTTCCTCTTCAGCGCGTGGATTGTAGAGTTGTTGGGTTGTGGGTCGAATGGATTGCCTGTTGACAGTGTTGTGCTTAGCATTGTTGGTCGTTCGTAAAAAAGGATGTGTTGTGGAGATGTGGTGTTGTTGGAGTATGTTGTGTGGACTGTCCTGTTGTCGCTCGGTTGTGGCTGGTTGCTGATGCCCTGCGTATCTGAAATAAATAGAACCATGTATTAGATGTGCGAAACATTGTCGGTTTTAACAGAATAGAAAAATTAAATTGTCGATACTATATACTTATCTGGGGCACCAGACTTCGCTCCGGACCTTTGTATGATTACCCGCAAAGGGAAACCACCTTTGAACCGTGTGTGAGGATCACTCCCCACAGGTCCATCGCAGTTTGCGCTTGAACGAGCGACTCTGCCACCTTACGGATGACAGGTAGGGCCTTATCCATATCGAGACCTCCGAGGAGGCCCAAAATGGCGTCGAACCCTAAAGCGGGTTGGGCAGGCGGGGTAACGACAGCGGCGGGAGCCGTTCTCTGTACTTCCGCCTTCTCAACCTTGCCTGCTGTCGCTCGGGCGTAATTGACGTCGGTCCGGGTTGAAGAAGGCGCCTTCTTCCGTTGTGGAGGTCGAGAGAACTTCGGGCATTGCCTGTAGCTGGCGGGGTAGTCCCCACCACAGTTAACACACTTTGCCCGGTCGGTACGGGGTTTCGTGCAATCACTGCTGTGGTGATCGCCGGCGCACTTGACACAGCGTGCTGCCGCCCTGCAGCAACGCTGTGCGTGACGGAAACCTTGACACCGGTGACACTGCTCGATGCCGGATTTCCGCCGCAAATCCTCGACGGTGACTCGGAGGCGGGCGACGCACTGCACCTCCCGGATCTTCTTCCTGTCGTCCTCGGACGGCAACTCCACTATCACGAGGAGGATCGGGCGTCCTCGCTGCTTCATCCTAAAAACAGAGAGAGCATTAACACCTTGCGTTTTAGCTCTGAGCTAACATCGACCTCGGATAGCTCCACGGGCACGCCGCGTATCACCACCTTAGCAAATCGCTCGATCTTTGCCTAGTAGGTGTGATACGGAGTACCACACCTATCCATATATCTAATCAGCCTGTCTTGGTCCTGGAGTGAGGCAGGCTGAATCCGGATTCCCTCGCTGAAGGTCTTGGCCCTCGTGAAGGCGATCCGCTGTCGGTCCATTTCTCGGGAGAACGCGATCCAGTTCTCCTTCTGACGGAGGATTATCGGAGGCACCTTCTCCCTGGTCTCCTCTTGCGTCGTCTGCTCCATTGCTGCAGGGCTGTCGGTGTAGGGTTCCAGGGCGTGGAATCCGTTGTCCGTGGGCGGCGGCGTAGACGGGCGAATCTTCGGGGTCTTCTTCGGCTTCTTCTTTTGCAGCACGAAGTCGTCGGGGCTGGTAGATCCGGAGCGGGCCTCTTCTTCGGCGTTGTCGGTTGCGGTTGCGGCGGCGGATGTAGACGGGGAGTCTTCTAGGGGGGTGATGCCTTCTAACGGTGGCGGTCGCGTCTTCTTTTGCCGCCTCCTCTTCTGTGCGGTGGCGGCAGGTGGCGCGTCGCTTCTCGCTCTCTCGAAAGGTAGATTGAGCAGTGACGGTATCGCTGGCGGTATCCGGAGCTCCCGCAGCTCCTCGGCCGTCGTCGGTGCCAGCGGCTCTCCCCGAGCTACCATCTCCTCCAGGAACTGCTGGTAGCGGCGCCTGTTGTTGCCCGGCTCCATCATCGTGAAAACGACGATATCTTTGTTTTCCAAATAGACTGGATAGTTTATCTAAAGTTGATCTTTTCGAATCGAGCTCTCAACCTCGAATGGTAAAGGCTTTAACGAGTGGCATCATCGATTATTAATCATAACATGTGTTATACTTGGTAAGAGAATATAATGAACGTTAATAGAAAATATATCTTTTTAAAGGCTACAATTTTAAACCATTTGTTACTTTGACAGTAAACTATTTTATTATTAAAATCATGTGACAGTCAACATGCAGTGATAAAATTAACACCGATTTGATAGCCTATTCTGCGATTCTGTTTTTGTATTTTAAGCAATGCGAGAAATCAAAAATGTGAATTATATTCTCACCTTACTTTTATAAGACAGTTTTGTTTGAATGATTTTCATGTGAGCTTGATTCACCCTCCTTATTTAGAATTATTTCTTTTACCTATTAAGTGATGTAATAAGTATTTAAAAATTCCTTATTGATTAATGGACAGCTGAGTTTTCTTGAATATTCAGTGCACAAGGCTCATTCGTTCTAATTTGAGTACTTTTATTGTTTACCCGTGCCACTGTGATGCAACACTTAACTTCATCCCTCTCTATTTCATGTAATTAATATGACACTGCGTAGAATACCACTAGACTGTCAATTATTTACCAGATCTCAATTGTTGCAAGTAACTTCAGCACTAGGCTTTCAAATAATTCTAAGCTTTGAATTATTGTGAATAGTCAAAAAAGATTTGCATTATTTCCTAAAAAATCAAGATAAGGCTGTTAAACTGAATTTGTCTTGTATTGACATTCAACCTGTTAAAGATGTAACGTGTAAAATATGATTTGGTTGTCATTCACTATTAGAGCAAACGCCAAATACGAAGACACCTGCGCAGAAACCGAATATTGCATTAAAAAGAAATGGAATAATGATATGAGTGAGAAGTAGATATTATGTTCCGTCCACAAAATGTAGTGTTGTTTATTGTTTTCTAACCTCATTTTTCGTGCACGTTTTTATCAATTGTAAACAGTTTTTTTTCAAAACTCCTTCCGTTTCAGCACCTTTTATTTACAAGTAAGTTGTATTTGTAATCCACAGTAATATGTATTAATATAATATATTGATTTAGTTCGTTGTTTATAATGGGTGATGCCAGTACACCGTCTGATAGTACATCAAACATTCCAGCAAAGAAGCGGCGTGTCTTATCGCAAGATGCCCGCGAAATTATTTGGAATGTTTATCAATTTCATAAAAATATGAATGAAGGTATGTCATTATTGTACGATTAACATCTGTCAGTTTTTTCACGATTACATTTCTTTACAGTTAACGTTCTTGGTATCGCCGTATTTGGCGTTTAGTCTAGTATTTGTTCTGTATATACCACAAGCTATTTTAGTTGTTAAGTTTGAAATGTTTTTTTTAAATCATTCTAATAATCTTTATTCAAAAAGTTATTATAGGAGACTTTAACGTAGCGCGTTATTACAGGAACCAACAGATGATTCTAAATTTAGACTTTGTAGAAGATGCTTTTTCTGGAGCAAATGATGCTATTGCGAAATTTCACAAATTTTAGATGCACATGTATCTTTGTTCACACATGCTAAACGGTGCTATCCTAAGTGGTTTATCAATGAAATAATTAAGAATATTCAACTGAAGGCAGTATACCATAAAAAATGTAAACAATCCAATAATCCAGCACCGGCCTGGGAACCTATTGGGGGCGGTGGACGAGTTAAAAGGAAAGGGGGGGTCGGGGATTTTGGAAAAATCGGTGCAAATTCGTGAGTTTTGAGACTTTTTCATAAATATATGAAATAAAAACGTAGGTATCTATTTGCAAAACAATATACAGAAATGACTTAGAAAATAAATATTTTGTTTATTTATAGTTACGAAAATCCTAATTGTGACAGCTCAGTTACCACTTGGTACCGGAAAAGTAAGCGAAGAATCAAAGGCGAGTGGATTTCGCCGACTCATCCGGATGTTGACTAGTTGACTGAAAGTACCTTGTCTATGGAAAAGGCAGTCTTAATCATTTATACCCAATTACAATTATGACTATAGCTGCATATCTATGTTTTTAACAAAACTAGTATCGCTTTTCTATCTGTCAACCAAGAGACAACTGAGGTGCCACAAAACTGTTGTCAGGAGAAAATAAACAATTTTAGGTGAACAATATTCATTTTATTTCATTACACTAAAAATTTCGATTTACTTGAGGTTGTATTATTTTTTTAATTTTAAACTGATAATAACCTTCTCATTTCTGAGGAGGTCTCATATAGTTTGGAGATCAGGGGTTCGTTGTCAATGGTATCCAAAATATCCTTTTCGACACTCATAAGTGTGAGTGCCTCAAGGATTTCATCGGTAAGTGTTGACCTCAATCTGGTTTTTTAGTTTTGTGAAGGCGCGTTCACATGTAACTTGGGTCATCGGTAATGTCAACAAATACTTATACACCTTTTACAGTTCTCTATACTGTAGTCAAAATTAACTTTATATACACATTTGATATAAGAAGCACACGTTCTTATATCAGAACATTTAAGAAGTCCTCTGAGTTTGCAGCAGCTTCAGCTTATTTATTTTCACTGGTGTACTCACGTTGAGAAACATTTTCTTTCAGGTTGGGCCAAACTTGAATGAATGACTCAAGCTCTTCTTTTAGTTTGTTCTTGTCAATTTTAGGGCATTATTTCACAAACTTTTGCTCAAGCTTGAGGAGGCAGAATACTTATACCTAGTGATGGGACCTTTCGAATGAAAAATAATTGATCATTCGATTGTACGGATATCTCGAGATATTTCGTGTGGTTATGCGAAAATCATTCGAATGGTTTGTTGATCGAAGTCAGCACTCAGTCTGTGTCGTCACTCATCATCGTATTCATTCGTTCTATTTTCCTCTCGCTTCAGCGATAAGATCGAATTATTAGTACACTGCAGCTTCAGTCGGAGTCGGAACGCCATACTTGGATTACTACTACAAACCTATCACACGTTTTGTAGCATGCAATTCGGGTTATTTTGGCTTGCGCCGTGTTTAGTTTAGAAATATCAAAGGGCGCATTTCGATTTATTTAAATTTTATTCAATCATTCGACATCAACGAAGGTTTGAAAGGATACGTAGCACAATTCCAAATACAACAAATCCTTAAATTAGATGTCAAATTGAGTACATATGACTAAACAAATGTGTTATGTACAAAATGGAAAGAAAACGTTTCTTGCACAGCTTACATTCCACATTAGACTGATCCGTCGATTTTATAAAAAAAACTCCCAAAGTACAGATTTTTTATTACCAATACGGCGACTAATTTTAATTTTCGAAATCGACATGTTACATGATTGATATGACCTCAAATAAACTAAACTTAAACTTAACGCAAATGAAAAGGGAGAAAAAAAATTGCAACCACCTTGATAAGACAGTTTTATTAGATATCATAATAATAATAATTTATGTATGCCTTACCACCGCCGACTCCTTTGGCGGTAGCTGCACGTGCAGCGGAGGAAGCGATTAGGTTATCCCACATACATCTATGGCGATTGCCGATTGTACCGAGCCCACTTGGCAATGCGAGACTTGACAACTCGTGTTCTCCTGAGATACAAGAGATTGTCCTAAGTGAAATAATTTTTTCAAATGAAATCATTCGAATGATCATTCGATTGTAAATTTCACTCGAGAGGTGTAGTTTCGATTGTTGAAATCATTCGATTGTGCCCATCACTACTTATATCCTTGAAGTTTGTTGGATCAAACCAAAAAACATCAAGGTAAAAGTTTTTGTGCTGTGCAAACCTTTTTTCCATTACTCCAATGGCTGTGTCCAAAACACGATAAAATATGTCAAACCTCATTTTGTTGAGTTTACATGGGGTTTTAATGTTGACAGTGTTCACCAGCTTGCCTTGATCATCCTTTTCGGTTTTCCTTGAAGTCTTCCTCGATTTCCCAAGCTTCTAGAGTATTATCAATGTCGATTTTTTTTTTGTAGAATTTTAACCTGTGTTGATACAAATATTTTTGCTGCAGACGCCGTTTCCTCGAAATTTCCTCGCAGTTTTTTCAGTCTTTAGCAGAGCAAATCAATCTACAGGCTTGAGCAAAGTCTAAATTCCTCGTTTGTAGATAATCTGAGACTGGAGTAGCTATTTTGAATATTTGAAGACACATCATGACTAGAAAAACTGTTTCAAAGGCAGTGAAGTTCTTCAGAAGACCGTCTACTGCACTTCTGACCTTTGCGTTGAAGTTGGGAGATTTTAAATAAGGCAATAACCAATTCAAGGTACACACACTTTGATGGTTCTGATTCTGGCCGCTTCCCAGAGGACGTCCACATGCCGATTCTTCCAAAGATCTACTCAGCAGCGTCGGTGCAACTTCTCTATCTTGTAGCTCCAATGGATTCCAGCGCAAAATGAGGATTCTCTAAGAGAAAGGTTTTCAATTTTTTGAACGATTCGTTGAAGAAAACCTGTGCTTTTTGCAAAACAAGATAGCGTTGCTGTTGATCTACTGTTTTCAGCCACTTTCTTCAGATGTTTTTGAAGCGAAACATCGTACTTTCCTAAAAGACTGATAGTTTCCAAAAAGTTTCCGTGGTTAACACATTCATCCATCAGAGTGATGGCAGACTCAATTGATCCTCTGAATGACAAACTCTGCTTTCCTATAAGTTTAAGAACATCAATAACAATTCCAAAAACGTGTCTTTCTCTTACCTTTTCAAGTTGGCTCATATAGGGTAAGTCGTGCGTCGTTTTTCTATGTTTTGTTGACATGAAAGTCTCAACAGATTCTCTGTGGGTTTTGGGTCCTTTGTGTTACTCAACACGCTGATGAACGTGTCTCCAGTCTTTAAATCCAGAACAAAACACAATTTCCTGTACTTAAGGCAAAAGCAACACATACATAGCAAAATACCTCATCGTTTTTTCTGTCAAAAGTTAACCATTGGCGGTGGAATTCCTGGTTGTCACTGTTCTTTGAGTTAAATATACGTTTCTTATCAATCAAGGGCAACTCTGTTGTGCTGGCTGAATAGGATGATGAGACAAAAACATAAATAAATCGTGCGCAAGCTTCTTAAAAAAGTTGAAATTCAGTTGAAGTTGGTCATCAGCTACAGCTGTTTTAGAATCTCTGTTGTTAGAAATGCCATATTCCAATGGAATATCTGTATTTGGGATTTCGGACTGGGAATCTCTGCAAGCATCTGTTACCATTAGCGTAACATTAAAAGTTATATCCTGTGTAGATGATTCTTCAAATAATCCTTCGGTGCTGCTGATTGATGCAGTTTCCTCTGTTTTCTTCACAATGGAATCAATGGAGAAAAACTTTGTTATTCTGGAACAATGTTGGGCAGAGTCTTTGAGCTGTTTATTCTTTTTCTCTTGTATGAAATCCGCTTTTCTTCTTTTTGCTGACTTCTTCCATTACTTTTTTGATGATGATGAAAAACTTAGATTGATATAGAAAACTAATAATAATAGTTTTGTGAATATCAAACAAGTAACCAAGAGTTATTTAAATTGAAACCCTTAAATGAGAAATTTAAAGATATTACAAATTAAATTATTACCTTTTTTCAAAATTAAACAAGCTTAATATTTAATAATAGAACATAAATCTAAACGAAGCAAATATAGGTAATTATGTATTATACCGTTTGGACTTACAAATTTTTTTGGCATTTTTAAAAAATATGTCCGCCGAACGCGGTCATTATACCAAATTTGAATGTTGGAGTCTTCATTCTTTGCCATTACACCCACAATCAGCAAAGCGCCGAGTTCTCAAAACGCCGACATAATAATTTTATAAATCTAAAGCACTCACCAGATCTTTAAAACTCATACCTGTTAATGCAGATCAAAATTAATCTATTGAAGTAAGAAGTTTGGAATTGTGCTTTAGGTAGACATATTTTATTAACTTATGTACCGGTGGGCAAATAAGCGAGGTAAGCGGCTGTATCTCAGGACCTGTCAATCTTACGACAATGGGATAAATTTTTTTATTATGAATGTGGCCATGAGAAAATGCTGGAAATTATTTTGAAGTTCCGTATTTCACCGCTACGGTGAGCGATTAAAAATTAAATAATAAAATTCTAAATTTCTCCCAAAACTCCTATATAAAGATATACCTTTGCTTACATCGTTAGAACCGAGCTGGTAGCGTAGTGGTAACACGACCTGCCTAGCATTCGGGAGGTAATGGGTTCGATTCCCGTTACCGTCTACCTTGTATGAGGTTTTTTCAGGGGGTTTTCCTCATACACATGTAGCGGCATGGTCACTGCGTATATGCACACCATGTGCGGCTGCTTAGGCGAATGCTGGGGTAGTATTTTCCCCCTCAGAACCCTAACTCCGTTCCTTCCGATCCTATCTTCACCACACCCATCCTTAATCCCATCATACATATATACGTAATGTATGTATGTATGTATGCTGGGAATCCATGATTGTGGCTGAAGGAGCTCGGAAAGCTCGAGCAGCCCGCCCTCCCCCTTGGTGAGGGATGAAATACGTGACCTTTCCTTCCTTACAACGTTAGAAACTCTAAACAATTCTACATAATTTTGGTTTAAGCTTCATTGGCGTACTGACCATAATAAGAGTGGGGGAGCTATTGAAAGTGTAATCATTAAAATTGCTTTAAATTCTAAACCACTTATTGAATTTTACTAAAATAACGCTTGTTTGGAAGACAAATGTAGTTATTTTAAATTGCCGTTCCCATTGATACACAATAGTTCCTAATAAAAATGCTAGAGGGCGCAATTTGTTATACCGGTTTTACTCATTTTATCCGAAAATTTAAATCACACGGTATATTTTTGACATCGTATTCCAAAAGTAGATTAAATTTGCAAGATAACTCTAAAAACCGCAAGTTGATACTTTGCTCGTTTTAAAGTTACAGCTAAATGAAGATTTTTTTAACACTTTAATTGAAGTTTGGTTTTGCTGAGCCGAATTGGATAAACGTTGGTCTCATATTAAAGAAATAATTGTTGTTAATCGAATTAAGGACAAACAGTGATTTTTAATGTCTCTCACTGTCGCTAGAGGGCGTTAAGGGTACAAAAATAGGGTTTTTACGCTTTTTCGTTAAAATTATAATTGCAATGATGTAGGTGTTTATTATCTCAAAATCAAAAAGTAAATTAAGTTTGTCATAAAGATGATATAAGGTTTATTTTAATAGTAGTTAGTTTCACAGTTACAGCGAAATTAAAGTTCAATTTTAACGTGGTTCGCCCTGTACAGTTCAAATATAATAAAAAATCAGATTTTAAACCCAACAATATTAGGTATTTAGTGCCTCGATAAATGTACAAACTGCCTTCCGTCACATTACAGTCATCCAATCTTGTTCGGGTGTATAAAACTGCTGCTTCAATTTTCGCAGCTGGTAGTTGACAAATTGCATCTCGGATTCTGCTTTCCATGTCAAATCTTGTTGTCGGTGGAGTTTGGAATACAATGTCCTTCAAGCGACCCCATAAGTAGAAGTCGAGACACGTTAAATCGGGTGACCCGGCCTGTCAAGGAAATAAGCTTCCCTCCCTATCCAGCGTTCTTGAAAATATTCATTAATGTGGTGTCGCGCGTTAAGAGAAAAATTTGCTGGACACCTGTACCTAGATACATTATTCGCATAATGTCCAATGTCAGATCTCCTAACAAGACTGGCAACTCATTTATTAAAAACTCTTAAGATGAGATTACCAGTTAGCGCACGATCAAAAGAATAAGGACCGATAATTTTGCTATGACGAAAACTACCAGTATCGCGTAGTCGCTGTACCAAGCGAGGAGAAATTATTCTTCCAAATACCTAATATTTTTGGGTTTAAAATCGGATTTTTGATTTTATTTTAACTTTACAGGGCGAGCCACCGTAAAATTAACCTTTAATTTCGTTATAACTCGAAAACTAACAACAATATTAAAATAAATCTTGTATCATTTTTATGGTAAATTTAATTTACTTTTTTGATTTTGATATAATAAATACCTACATCATTGCACTTAAAATTTTAAAGAAAAAGCACAAAAACCTTATTTTTGTATTCTTAACGCCCCCCGCAACTATGAGACATTAAACGCACTGTTGGTCCTTAATTCGATTAACAACTATCTCTTTAAAATGAGGCCAATATTTATTTATCAAATTCGGATTAGCAAAACCAGACTTCGTCATGTTATTTAAATTTTCGGAGTGAAATGAAAAAACTGATATTATTACAAATTGCGCCCTCTAGCGCTTTTATTAGGAAATATTGTGAAACAATGGGAACGCAATTTAGAATACCTACATTAGTCTTTGAAACAAGCTTTATTTTACTAAAATTGAATAACTGGTTTAGAATTTACATCAATTTTAATGATTCATCTTTCCAATAGCTTCCCCCACTCTTATTATGGTCAGTACGCCAATGAACGTTAAACCAACATTATGTACAGGGGCGTAGCCAGAAAATGTAAAAGGGGGGGGGGTCTAGATTATAAAGTAAAAGTCAAAACTTGAAATAGTGACATTGAAAATCGGGTAGAAAGGCTAAGGTAAAAACGCCATAAACAATTTTTTGAAGATTTAATAGGATAATAGAAAGTAAAGTACATATTTAAGGCTAGATTTAATTAGCTTTTATTAGGTGTATTCAACAGAACAACTAAAAACATATTTTGTAATCTACAGGGTGATTCGCGAGGAAGTGGCAATATTTTAAAAATATGTCGAGGAAGCCAAAATAAGTAAAATAAACTCATATGTTCAAGTCCGATTTTCATTTGTTTCAGAGATATTTAAAAAGCAAACAAAAATTTTTTACAAAATCAATTACAAAAATAAACAAAATAGCATTAATTTACGAAAAATGTTCGAAGCATTAATTTACGAAAAATTTTCGAAAACACCACCGCCCACTTGGATACACTTATTTGCGCGTTTATAAACTGCACTAGTAGCGAGTTTCAATGAACGATTGTTCGCTCTAATGATAGCTGCTGCATTAAGAATGCGATCTAGTAACGCTTCCCTCGTTTCCACTTTGGTAGCATAAACTAACGACTTCATCCATCCCCAAAGGCAAAAATCGAGGGGAGTGAGATCCGGTGATCTCGGTGGCCAAGGAAGCGGACCGCCTCTGCCAATCCAAAGATCGCCGAAAGTGGTATTCAGAAAATTTCGTACATTATTTAAATAGTGAGGAGGCGCTCCATCCTGTTGGAAGATAATTCGTTGTCGAATATTTAAAGGTGCTTCGTCCAATATTTTTTCTAAATGGTCTTCTAAAAAACGTAAATATCCTTGTCCAGTAAGGCGCGCATCTAATACGAAAGGACCGATTAATTGATCATTTAGAATACCGCACCAAACGTTAATGCTAAATCGATGTTGGAAATTGTGTTCTATCGTAGCATGGGGATTTTCGTCCGACCATCGATGATTATTGTGGCAATTGTTAATTCCATCTCGCGTAAATTGAGCTTCATCCGACCACAAAATGTCTTTACACAATCTTCTGTTTTCCCGAATCCAATGACAAAATTGTAGCCTTAAAGGATAATCGCCTTCGTAGAGATTTTGTACTTTTTGCAAATGATAAGCGTTCAAACCTTGTTGCTTAAGTGTTTTCCAAGCCATTGTTTGTGGTATTTCAAATTGGATTGCGATGCGCCTTGTACTTATCTCTGGATTTTCGTCTACCACATCCAGAATATCTTCTTCAAGTCCAACAGCGATTCCGTGTTTTCTTTCAGAAACAATACTTGCACTTGGAAATGTCCCAGTTTCGCCGGCATGTGTAAAAACAGTTTGAAATACTCGCTTGTTAGGAACTCTTCGATTCGGAAAACGACGTCGATACTCCTCCACTGCCCGAACATTACTACCATTACAGAACCCATAAACAAATATCATATCGGCATATTCTTTATGACTAAATTTGTGGGGCATTTTTACAACTTCATAAAACTAATGTTGAACAACTGTCACTTTAACAACTAACTGTCAGTTTTCATTTCAGTTGCCTACTTTCACCTAATTACACATAAGTTCTGGTTGCGTAATCCAGAAAGTCAACTCTTAAAAATAAATACCCTGTTAGGGAATTTTGCAAATATTGGCGATAGTGAGAACGTTCTTGGTGAGAATTTATTAGCCGCCAAATTTAAAGTTACTAAAAGGGCAATAATTATTTTAAAAGTTTCCTTTCTGTATTTCGCTCTCAGAATTACGTGCATAAGGTCAATACATGAACGTACTTCGTAATAGGCAAAAAATTGATCAGATTTGACATTTTAAGAAAAAGTCAATTATCCCTGAAGCAAATGAAAATCGGACTTAAACATATGAGTTTATTTTACTTATTTTGGCTTCCTCGACATATCTTTAAAATATTGCCACTTCCTCGCGAATCACCCTGTATAAACCATTATAAAAATATCGACAAAAAATAAAATTAAACCAATTCGATTTTAAGTCACATGAAAAAAAATGAAACAGAATATGTTATCTTATAGCAACAAAAGTTTTCTTTTCGATTTCGCCATTTCGTTTAAGACTTCATCCGATAAAATTTGAATTTCTCTATGTATATTGATCAACGAGAGTCCATTCAAACGTTCCTCGCTTGTTGTGCTTCTTAAATATGTTTCTAAACGACGCAATGTGGAAAATGTTTTCTCATTTGAAGCTGTCGTTACAGGTATGCTAACGTATATCTGCAGCAGGGCAGTAACATTAGGAGAATATGAGTTTCTTTCATTTTGAAAAAGGAAAGTGAGGCAACTCAAAGCGTGAAGTGGAGGTTCTATGAGATCTTCTAAAAGTTGACGCCAGAGTCTTACTTCTCCTTCTAAAATGTCCAAGCTGTAAACCTCCAATTTGGTTTCATAAATATTATATAGTGCATTGAGATCCTCTTTTGAATATTTTTTGTTGGGTAATAGTACTTCAAATCCTCTTATCACGTTTTTGTGTTTCAACAATCGCTCGTTAATGTGGGTGATTCCAGCATCAATAAATGGTATAAAGTAAGCCCTTCGGAAATATTCCTCAGGAGTTTCGGCAGGGATATTAGTTCTTTGAGTTTGTCGTGCATTAATTCTTGGTATTTTTATCTCGACATCTATTTCTCTACAGAAAGCTTCGACGCTTATAAATACTGAATTAAATTCACCTTCCGCCTTATCCCTTATTGACAAAAATTGGATAAACACATCATTAGCCAATTGCAGTGCTTTCCCTAAATCTAAATTGGTAGCTTGCAACTGTTTTGAAAGTGGAAGGGCGATTGAAAATATTTTAGAGACAATTCTTAAGGAAAACTGAAATGCTGCATTTTGAATGGCTTTCAAAAGCAAAAATGCTTCGGAGAAAGAATCTTTATCTCTCCATTGCTGAACTTCCATAAGAGCTGCCATACTAACCTCCTGTAATTCTAAAAAACTCATTACGGCATCATGTATCTCGACCCATCTAGTATTACACAATTTTTTTAATTTATCCTTTCTTGTTCCGGATGTAACTTTATCAATGTTTGATTTAAAAACGCTGAGCCTTTTAGAGGTCTGAAAAAAGACTGCTATTTTATTAATTGTAGTTAAGCAATTTCTAATATGCGGTATATCACATGCGTCTGAAATTGCCAGGTTGAGGGAATGAGAAGAACAGTGCACATACAAAACGCAGGGATATTTTTCACGAACGTAGGCCTGGACACCACGTGCATGACCATTCATTGCCGAGGCACCGTCATATCCTTGGCCGACTAAATATGAACAGTCAATTCCAAACTTTTCCAATGTTTGTAATAATGTGTTTGCAAGTCCTTGACCAGTTAAATCGACTACTGGAACAAACCCTAAAAATTGCTCTTCAATTTGACAGAGCTCTTTATTAAAAAATCTGATGCATAAAGAAAACTGTTCAGTTCCAGATATATCACAAGACTCATCTGCGAGAACAGAGAAAAACTTGGCTTCTTTTAGTTTGGCAACAATTTTCTGTACAATTATTTTTCCACAAACTAAAATAATTTGATTTTGAATTGTTGGGCTAAGATAGGTTGCATTTCTTGACGTATCTTGCAGATGCTGCCGTAAATTTTCGTCTCCTAATTTTAATTTAGTCCTTAAAAGAGCTCTAAAGTTTCCTTCATTTTTTACTGGATGTTCAGCACTATCTATCTTCCCAGAATCGCTATGTCCTCTTAAAGATATGCCCTGTCGACCGCACAGGATAATTGTATCTATTATCGGTATAATTTTCTTACGATTCGATGCAATTGTATTTTGTGCTGCGATATCAATTTGAATATCAACAGAAAGTTGTTTTCCATCTCTAATTAATTCTTGATTATTGGCCTTCGTAACACTAAATTTATGATAAACATTTTTTTGGTGTTTATCAAATACTTCAATAGCGTCTTTCCAATTGTTAAATGGCTTTTTTACCAGTTTGCCAAGATCCTGGTTTCCAATCCCACCTCTCTCTGCGTAAAACACACAGAACTTGCAGTAGGCTCCATCTTCTTTTTGAGAATAGGACAACCAATTCCAGCGATAAAACCAATTGTACTGAAATTTAAGGTTTCTCTTTCCTGAACATGGAAATTTGAAATTCACAGATGGTTTCCAGACGCTTGAAATGCTTTGAATATTGTCAACTTTTTGTTCAGTAAGATATGCAATATCATAAATACTATAAGAATCTACTTCTCTGAGTGAGAGTGAGGATGAGGATTGGGAAGTATACCGTTCTTCTGAATCTGGCATTCTAGTTGAACTAGACGGCTTGGGTAAACGTGACAAGTGTGTTTGATTTTTTTCTTTTGTCAGACAGTATGCTAAAAAAATAAATTTTAAAATTGAAATCTGTATACCTAAAACTTGTAATTGTAAAACTACATATTACTTGATTTTTTACGAAATGCTAACTTTCCCCTTTTATTTCTCTCTGCCTCTATTCTTGAATAAAATGTTAAATAAAACAATAAACATAACCCTGTAAAAATTGTATTCACTATTCATGTTTACATGCCTTGTTAAGAATTGATTAATTTGCAGTAAAATTTACTCACCTCTTTGCTCTTTAACGCAAAACCTAATTTTACAATATTTCTTATGTAGGTAAGTTAAGTATAATAACAACGTTCAATAAACAATTCGGGATTTGTCACTGAACTTAATGGAGTGCTGCTGCTGCTACTTCCATTTACCACTGTAAGATACTGACTGACTCATGAATGACTGACTGTAGAGAAACGGCGCGAACGTTAAAAAGCTGCATTGTTGCCAATACTTGCACTATGAACAGTGTACGATGTAGTCAGTAATTTCAGGATAACAGAATAGTAGTTTATTTTAGAGGTGGCAATGCATTTTTAGTTAGCTTTAGATTTTATCTTTATTGGTTTTACATAATTACATATATTTTATTTTTTCCGTCTCTATTTGAATTACCACTGATTATGTAGACTTTCTAACGATGTAAGCAAAGATATATATTTATATAGGACTTTTGGGAGAAATTTTATTTAATTGCACCCATCGGTGAAATACGAAACTTCAAAATTATTTTCAGCATTTTCTCACGGACACATTCATAATGAAAATGTTTTCCCATTGTTGTCAGATTTAAAGGTCCGGAGATACAGCCCTCGTACATAGCTTTTGCTTTAATATACTTTATGTAATTTTAACTGTATAATGATATACGAGGACGAGTAGGGAAAATATTGAGAAACGTAGGTAATATTCAACATCATCTATAACCTTACCACCGGAAGGAAAAGTTGCCATTAATTAAAAAAATCTAAAATGCGTTAAGACCGGAAGTATTTATATAAAATAAACGTATCGGCATTTTCGAAATTCTACGCTTTGGTCAAATTGTTGGCGTAATCGTCAAACATTAAGAATCTGCAGAATGGCGCAGTCAGTGAAATGGTCGTCACTGTTTTGGACTTTTAAAATATAGTGTGTGCGTTTTGGGCCTAAATCTCTTTCCATGTGTTGGTCTTTGTCGTCGTAATGGCCTAACTCTAAAAGTCGGCAGAGTGGTCGTCCGCGTTTTTCTCATGTAGATTCGTTCATTTCACCTTTTCAGTGTAGGATTCATAGAAAGCTAACCTGGCTGCAGTTGTACAGTATGGCAGCTAGCCAAGAACAAGTGAATGTAAGGTGCATGGACTTTTGATAGAGAAGACCACCGCTGTTTGTGTATAAATTGAACTGCTTAAGATTCAGCGAACCACAATCTGAAATCGTCTTACCTAGGTAGAAGAATTCAAACAGTTGGACACAACCTGCTTCCAATCAGATTTCTTCTTTATTACATCTTGGGGTTCTTTAGGGGTTTAACCATAGACACCTACTATTTGTTATACTTATCGTTATTGACTAGCTGATGTCTGCAGATATGATCTGAAAATCTTTACTCTTATGCATTCTGTTAGTGACTGTTTTTGTAAAGCCAGATTGATGCAATTAGTAAGTAATGCCTTAACCCATTTTCGGCCGGTCATTGAAATAGACCAAAAATATCGAAAAAATCAAAAATATATTACGTAAAAATGGTTAATGACTATACATATTGTAATAGAAAAACAAAAAAATACAGGGTTGTCAAAAAAAATGGTGTTGCGTTTACGCAACATTGGCCGAACGCATGAACTTCTAATGATATGCAGTAAAACAAGTACTATGTAAAAAAACATTGCAACATTGACACATGTATATAGTTTGGCTATGGCATATCCGGCATCTTCTCCTTGTCTGAGTTTTGATAATTATATGGCCGATTACAGTTTCCTGATTTTGTCTAACTTCGATAGGGGGTTCTATTGCAAGCGGCCTTGCAACTCCAGTTTTAGCTTTGAGAAGTCTTACCGCTATAAATGATTTAAAATCTAACTGCGAGATCTTGTTATCATTTACTCTAATGTAAAACTTCCAACAATTGACCAGAGTGCTATCCAAAGTGTTTACAAATAATGGCCACCACCATTTTTTCCCCATGACACTTATTCTATAATTGGCGACTCCATTGTCGTGTAAATCAACGCCTCCCATGTGTTTATTATATAACGATATTGCTGCCGGCTGCGGAATTGTCACTTCTTTGTTTTTTTTTGCCATACCTTTTAGCACTTTTGATAGGTTCTACGTTGTAGTGTGTACTAATCATTGTCACAATCGAATTATCATTCCATTTTACCAATGCATTATGGTTTGAAACCTCAAATTGTGAGTCATATGAGCCTCTGCCTTTCTTTGAAAGGGACTTGCTTGACACTAAGGGACAACCACTTGTTCGGTTCTCCCTGATCGTACCCGTAGCAAAAAAACCCTTTTTGCTTCAAAGAACGAACAATTTGTACGATGAAAAAAATTGTCAAAGAAAATATTGTGATTTGAAGCACTTTTCACTACAGACAGTAATTCAAACACTACACCAGCACCAAGACCAAGTTCACTTTTTTGTGCTGCTCCTGCATAAGGGATAAATTTGTACAAATAACCGTCGGCCGAACAAAGGCACCACAGCTTGAATCCAAATCGGATCGGTTTCCCTTTTATATACATCTTGCACGAGTGGCGACCAAAATAGGGCACCATCTGCTCATCGATTGACAGGTTAAATGAGAAAACGTCAAATTGTAAAAACTTTTCATTCATGACATCAAAAAATGGAGTAAGCTTCGAAAACCTGTCATTTTTGTCAAGTTTCGTGTTGTCGCTCAAATGCATGTTGTATATTTACAGTTTTATCTTCTTCCATAGACCAATACATGTCAGTTTGAGGTAGCCTGTGGTAACCAGACAAAATAAGGATTCCACAAAAATTCAACAGTTCCTCTCTGGGTAGGTAAAAACCGTGCCGGTTATTATCTCTGGCATATTTTTCCGAAAATTGTATTATCAAATCCAAAATTGTATCGTCAAAAAACTTAAAAAATATTTCTAAAGGCGACAAACCCTCTAACTGATTTCTTAGAGCTTCGGCCATCTCTTCTCCCTTTGATTTCGGAACATTTGGATGTAAAAAATTTCCAGATCTCCAGATGGGATTCAAATTGGTTTGATTTTGCTCTAAAATCCTCTGCCTTTTAACAGCCAAGGTTTCTTCATCAGAATCATCATACAAGTCATTTTCATTGGTGTGAATTTCAAAAGTTCCCGCGATATCGGAATTTTTATTTTCTTCCTGTCTTTCTACATCCTCCGAAAAATTCTCTTTATCTGTAAGCTCGTCCACGTTTGGCGGAATATACACAGCATCTATTTCTAAAAAACAAAAGCATATAATATAAAAATGTCTTGCATATAAAAGTAATATCCTACTTACGATTGTCACATTCCAAATCTTCCACGATTTCTTCTAAAGCTAGCTCTAATTCTTTCTGTGTGAGAAATTTTGACATTTTGGCACTTAAAAACGTTGCTTTACACTTAATTCTAGTTCACATACGCTCGCGGTCAATGCCAAGTGAAAACTGCAAGTCCTAACAAATAACAATAACGATTGCTGTTTGGCAATTGGACAGGAAAATTCAACCGAGACTTCATGTATTCAGCCATTGTTGCGTAAACACAACACTAAAATTTAGGGCGGTGTTTTAAAAACCCAGTTTGACATAGACTTATTTTCTCAAATTTACATAAAAATATAAAGTATTGGCCCCAATATGCATATATCAAAACACATAAATTTAGTACAATACAGGGAGAAAAAAATATTTGAAAAATACGACGTACCCATTACAAATATTTGTTGTTTTTCTAAGATTAACCAGGTAACAAATCTAACTAAAACTAAACCAAAATATGTTAGTGGTTATTATTGCACCTGCATTTATCCCTAAAAAATATAATAAAATTGTATAATGTAATGAGTTTTTTTTTAAACGCAGCTAAAGAGACTGTTGCGTTAACGCAACAATGGCCGAAAATGGGTTAATAATCTCTTCCACTAAATTTAATGTAAACTAAATGTAATGATGTGTGTTTAACACATGAAAAACAATATGGGATTTTCGACATGCATACCTCTATTGAACTTGTTTGTTGTGATTCTGTAGCTATCTCTGATAGCTCCTTGACGCTTATGGATCACACACTCTGTCGTATCCAATGCAGTGAAAATAGTTGGTTTCATATTAAGAGACTGCTATACTTTCGTAACCCTAATGTGTTGATTGTACTCTGCATAGCATTCGTTACGATCAAATTAGAGGATGCATCACTCATTTGAGATCCATATTACAACATGCATAAAAGTACTATTGAAGGTGTGGAGAGTAAGTTTTTAAAAACAATGTCATTTAAAACAGTTTTTACCCTCCTGGAGGATGCAATAATGATCTTTAAAGATCTACTACAACGCTTTTTGTTAACATCTTTAGAGCAAACACACATTATGCAGAGTGTAGAGCTTCTTTTTAGTCTAGTACATAATTTAAGATTGCCCTATCATTTTAAACATTTATTCACTTGTACCAAGAGCAAGCTTAAGACATCTGGTTACTTTTGCCCTTCTCTGTGGGAAGACCAATGTAATGTATTCCTCATATGGCATGTATAACATTTTTAACAGTACATATGATACTTGTGATATTAATTACTCCTCTTTAAGTGACATACGCACTAATGTTTGGTTTAATATTTAATTAGTTTTTGTAGTATTTTGTTTGTTTATTTTTGTACGATGTCCTATAGTTACTTATACTGTTGGGCATTAAAAACTTATTATTATCTAGGTTTTTTAATCACAGTTTTATACCAGTTTCATTATTTGACTGAAAGTCTACCTGAGTTTTAGGATACGTTTTTATAATATTCTGCACAATATAAGTACTGTGTTGCAAACTGTTATTTGTTGAATTACATTAGTAGAATTTGTACCAGGTACCCTCATTAGATAATTATTAAATTTTGTAGTTATTCTTTCCTACTACTATTGGAACTATTTCTACTTTTAGTTTCTACGTGTATGGTATTTCTATTGCTTAATGCTTATATTTTAGCAGTTTTTCCGTTTCCTTGTTTGATAAATGATTATCAGTTGGAACTGCCACATCTGTTATAACATGTACATCATTATTATAGCTTTTGAAAATCAAGTCTGATTTGTTAGCTGGAGTTGGTCTGTTCTTTTAATGTAGTGCCTTAAAATTAAAGAAAATATTAAAATCTTTATTGCATTGCCAACAAATATACATATAAATATAATCTATAATACAGCAGTCTCATATGTTACTTAATTTGTACTACAATTCTTAGTATATAATATTTATAAATTATTTAAGTAGGAAAAACAATGCAAACAAGTAAATTTTAGAGAATACACTAATAAGCTTCTACCTACTATAGCCAATCCAGGATAAAATAAAAACCAGTGCCAAATGAAATATACACTATAATCATCACTTTTCAATATTAAAAGAATTCGTAGATATCACAATAATCTCTACAACTACAGTAGCAATGGAGTTCAGCAGTATTTCCAAATTAACCATTCATTAACTATGTAAGCTGTAAAAAAAAATCACATTTAAATTATTTTGATTCAACAATACAGAATGATAGCACCAATGATTAAAAATCAAAGCTATATGAGTACATTTATAATAATGATTAACGTAGGATATATAACTCTTCTATCATGCTAAAGAATTTTAGTTGCATATTGACATAATAATGATCTTCTACATAAGAACCATGCACTTCTGATGTATATGTTAATGATAGCATAGCAGTTCATCCTTCAGATTAAAACATACTGACTATATTACTAGTCTCTGAGGTAAAAGCATATTGCGCAAGTGTAAACTTTTGATAACCATCATTATGTATAATCATGTAAGGTAACAGATCATATGTAAACATTGTGATATTTTCACTAACAATTGTGATCCTCATTACATTCATTAAAAGTTCATGTGCACAATTGATTTATTGTACATGCATATTTTAACTATCCAATAATAAAAGAACATAAAACTAGTCATATGATCCAATGTCACAGTACAACAATGATGCAACATCAAACAATTATTTTGTTGATTGTTATTTCAAAGCCATTGGAAGGTTTTATTTCTAGTCACATCCCCAAACAAATTTTATCATTATATAAGGACTATTGCACATGCTTAAAGAACGGCAGGTAACTACAACAAATAAAAACAAAATGAATTATTTATTAAAATTACATACACAGTTATTATAATATACTCGATAGACAAGATTAATTTTTTACACAATTTTCATTATTAATCATATACAATAGTCAAGTAACAGTATATTACAAACAGCGTAAGGAAGAGCTCCATTACAGACAAACGTTGGTTAACTCATTGAGAGAGAAGCTCAAGATCAGTTAAAACGAGGCAGTAATGAAGCTTTCCTGCAAGGTGCGTATAATATACTATTTTATTCGCAATAATCCAATGTTAAAAATAATAATTTACTAAAATTCTGAATAATAAATATCCTGATGTAACAAATATAAAGCAAAGTAAGCTGGGCGTGAAAATAAATACGTAAAATTATAACTGTCAAATTGCAAAAAGTTTTAACTATGGAAATCCAAAAAAAGGTTCTTAATGCTTTTTTTTAAGTTAGTTTTTAAATATGTTGTACGTCCGTTGATTAATAAAGAATTTTAAATAATAACACGTAATTTAATTAATTGTAATTATGAGGTTCATAATAGTTATGCAACCCTCACTACAGATATGTAATAATTATCTCGGGTAGTTTCATTATTCTCGGCTAGTTTCAGTAATGACCTAGTTCCCACTGTTGTCATGTCACGAAATTGACAGATTACAATATGATTTTGAACAATAGTATATTACATACCGAGGTGGAAGGTGTTCCATTCCTGTCGTGAGAAGCATAGTTCAACAAGAGGGGAAGCCTCAAGGTAAACTAGTTCTCGAGGCAGAGGAATGGTACTTCTGCCGAGGTTTGTATACGATTTTATTCACAATTAAAGAACAAGCAACAGTATACAGTTCAAATCAAAACATTTTGGAACACATCCATCATGGCTTCTCGTTTAATATTGAAGGTTGCCACAATGCGACTTTTAATTTCTACTTTAATGAGAAGCCATAAATGTTATGCTTACTATTTTTCTTTTGGTTTTTAAATTGTGCATGTGTTAATTAATTAATTGAATCTTTAATATTGTGTGTCATTATAGACTAAGCAATTATGAATATTTTTGTGTATTATTGTCACAAAGGCCTAAAGGTAACATCGAAAAATGTAATTTGTTCAATGTAAGTGATAAAATTTTAGGTTAACTTTTCTTGAAGAAAAATCAAATAACAAATTCCGTTGTATGGTTGTACTCACAGTGGTTGTGCTAGTTAGTGAAAATGGTGTTATTATAACAGAAATGTTATGCCGGTTAACCTTTCTCTTATATATGTACTTTTAATCATGTTACCACCTTTTATCGTAAGTTATGTTAAAGCTAATCATAATTATTTCCAGATTATATCAGAATCAACAAGTCCTATCAATTGATTTGAAACAAACCAATACAGCTCTTAGCAATGTGGTAATACAGTGTTTATTTAATAGCTTATGTTATTGTGTACATGAATGTGTTTTTAGGTAAAAGTATATTCTGGTTCACGATGGAAAACTTACAAATATAAATGTAACGTACCTAAGTGTGGGAGCACATATTCTACTAGCAAGGGACATGCAAACAAACGGTTTTTTACTTTCCCTAATTTAATACATTAAAGGCAAATCTGGTTTAATAATATTAACAAATATATATAATAAAAGAGCAAGTTCAAGTTACATTTAAGAAGATCATTTTGCTGAGAATTCTTTTACGAGCACAGAACGAAAGCGATTGAATAAGCTTGCTACACCTTCCATATTTACATGCCAGTCTTCTGCAAATAATCCCGAAGAAAAGTAATGTAGTTTGCCTTATTGTCAACAATTATCAAATTTACTGGACCACAATTATTTTTCTGGTCCTGGTAAGTCTGAAAATACTGTGAATTCCTAGTCATTGGTCAATGTTACGTCAGAAACTGCTGCTGTTTTGTTTGTACCAGAATCAGAACCTTCCACCAGTAACGCGGTAAAACATGCAGAGAAATCATATTTGAAAAGAAAACAATCTTTAAATTTCAACCCCAATAAAAAATGTAAACCCACCCAGCAAACACCAACTTCTATAAGAGGTTGTGCGACTTCTTAAACATATCACATCGCGATATAACGTCAGGGAATACCTAAGGATGTATACAAGACTTTAAACGAAGCATTTTCCTGATATCCTTTTTCTAGCAAATATCGTCGTCTATACGAGTTCTTAAACAGGCCACATTGCTATGTATCACCAGGAATTCCTAAAGACTTCTCTAAGATGCTAAATCAAGTTTTTTTTGTAACTTTCTATTTGCATTACCAAGGGTATTACTATAAGAATTACCAATAGAGTTACTATTAGCATAGTAAAAAATAAGAAATTCATGAAAAGATTATTTGCGACGTTACAAATATAACTACAAAGCTACATACTTTATTGGGAATTTACACTACCGATTGTGGCGCTAGTGCCATTGGCAATATGCCCGTAAAAACGAATAAATACTTTTTGTAGATTATAGTTTTATTATAATTGCCTCCCCAATTCATTAATTTTAAAAATTAAGTTCAATTTTGTAACTAACAAATTTGCCCTCACACCGTAAGTACACTGTAATTGTTAAATGATATATGTACTCCACGATAAAATTGTTTGAGCTATTTTTCTTTATAATTAGCGGGTTTCCACTACTTTGATAAATGTAGGGCACACTGCGCTTGCGCATACGTACACGCATGACAACTCGAATTTGTAATATTCGTATTGTGCTGTGCAGCACATGACCACATGTAACGGTTTTATCATTCATATTCATAAATCATATGATTGTGAGGTTATTGAACACTGTCTTGCTAATCCAGGTAAATATTTTAAACTTTCAATGTAGGTAGTGTTTTACTAGGGTTACTAATGATACACACTTGCAACTATATTGTTTTCTTTGCTTGCAACAAAGCATTTCCTGTACAATGTGCTTCAATCAATTACCCATACAATGTTCATAAAGAACGCTGACTTGTATAAATTATGTTGTTTATTTTCCATGGGCATCGATAACACTCTTGCAAGAAGCCCACTCCACTTTTATTGCTATTACTATAACACATTATATTCATTTTAGATGCTTCAAAATGTATAAACAGTTAAAACATTTATCGACACGCCATAAGAATCGCATTCGGCAACAAATTCGAGAAAGGTATATTAAATCTGATGTTCTTATTCCAAGCACATCTTCATCCACACAGAAAATATCACAATTCGATAATCTGATAAACACAACAGTATTTATTGACAACAGCATGACTGGAACTTTAGAAGTCGAGAAATCTAATAGTTTTAAGCCTGGAAACAATGACATTATTATGTTGGATGATATACAATTAGATTGTACACATAATAAAACGTGTTCATTCGAAAATAGTGATAGTAGTAAATTAACAATTCCTGAAGTTGGATGTGCTTTCAATAAAATGAAAAAACCTCAATTAGTTGCACAACTTCAAGAGTGGTTAATTCAGCATAACATTAGCCAAAATGCTTTGACAGATTTGTTACATGTTTTAAAAGAAAATGGTTTAAATGTGCCTATTGATGCTAGAACGATTATGAAAACTCGTTCTGTGGTTATATGTGATGTGCATCCAGGGAAATATTGTCATTTTGGGTTGAAAATTGGTATTTTAAGGTCATTACAAATATATTACAAAGACTCTGTACCGAAACATATTAGTTTAAACTTTAACATTGATGGACTTCCATTAACTTCAAGTTCTTCAAGTCAGTTTTGGCCTATTCTGGGTTCATTGGTAGAGGAGTTTTATACCGAGCCGTTTGCTATTGGAATTTTTCACGGATTTTCAAAACCAACCAACGTTAATCAATACCTTTCTGAATTTGTACTTGAAGTTAAGGAAATTATTGAAAATGGAATAATATGGAAAGATTCAAGTGAAATGTAACTATAAACTGTTTTATTTGTGATACTCCAGCTCGCTCCTATATAACATGTGTAAAAAATCACACCGGATATTTTGGATGTGGTAAATGTGCACAGGAAGGAGAGTATGTAGAGCGTAGGGTCACATTTCCAGAATTAACAAGTTCTTTAAGAACTGATGACACTTTTAAAAGGAGAAATTGTGAGGATCACCACAGAGGCGATTCTATACTGGAATCACTTAGCATAGGTATGGTATCTCAAATGCCTCTTGATTACATGCATCTAGTTTGTTTAGGTGTAACCAAGAAACTGTTACAATTTTGGGTTAAAGGAAAACTTGATGTTCGAATTCCAAATGAGCCACTACAAAATGCATCTAAACTCCTTCTTTCATTTAAATGCTATATTCCAGACGAATTTGCTCGGAAACCAAGAGCTCTTCAAGAATGTGACAGATGGAAAGCCACCGAATTTCGGCAATTTCTACTTTACACAGGCATAATTGTTTTGAAAGATGTTTTGTCACGTGAACATTATGTTCATTTTTTAAGCCTTTCCTGTGCTATTAGGATATTAGCATCAACAAACATGTGCATAGCAAATAATTCTTATGCAAATGAACTTCTGTGCTATTTTGTAAGAAAGTATGCTAGCTTTTATGGAGATGAAAATCTTACTTTTAATGTACATAATCTCATTCATTTGAGTAGTGCTTAGATTTGGTAGTCTAGACTCTTTTAGTGCTTTTAAGTATGAAAATTTTATGTATTGGCTTAAAAAGAAAGTAAAAACTTCTAGTAAACCATTAGAACAGATTTCGAACAGAATACATGAAATACTTTCCTCTGATGTAATCTCAATACCTAAGTCTTGTGTAGAACTTCAAACTACACGAAGTGGTAGAAAACTTATTAAGTTTAAAAACTATCAGTTTTCTACAAATGTACCAAACAATGTTTGTTTATTGAAGAATCAGAGTGTTGTTATTATAAGTGATATTTTTGAGTCAAGCACAGAAGATATACTTATTAAAGGTGAACAGTTTCTAAATTGTGCAAGTTTTTTTATTTCACCGTGTGACTCAAAAGATTTCGGTATTCAATTATGTGATAGACAAAATTTTAAAAGTATTGAGTGTAAGCTAAGCGATATAAAAACTAAGTGTATTATGATTAATGTTACTGACACTTCATGTATTGTTCTTCCCATGATTCATCATGGTTTATATTAATTTTATAACTAAAATAAGTCAGAAAAAGTGATTGTTAAAAAGTAGACTGTTACTGTGTGTGGCTACTCCACATGTCGGACCACTTGATACATATCAGTACAAATTTTTACCATTAAGAATACACTTTCACTAAGTGCTAGATAGACATAAAGTTAAGTCGTAAAAGAGTCTTGAGGTGAACACACAAATATTCTTTGTAATTATTTAATTTATACTTTAGTTTCACAATGTATGCTGTTGTAACTTTTACATGTGAGTCAAATGATTCAATGGAAATGGTGTCTGAAGTCCCAATCACATGGTTAACCGAAAAACAAGATTTTTGCAGATGGCCTTCCAGTAATGCCCATATATATATTAGTAAAAATAGACCACCAGCAGATGATTGGCCCCAATATCCTGTCAAAGTGCTATATATGTGTGGTAAGTCAAAAAACTTTCATATATTTAAAGCTAAATAATTGTAGAAACATTATCAGAAGCAAAAAAAAAATTGAAGTCAATAGAAAATAGTTCAAGTGATGAGAGAGAGAGGGGCAGGGGCTGTAGAATTGTAAAGTCTAGTAATTATTTTAGTCCAGATGACTTTACTCAGAAGTCAAAAAGAGTTGGAGGTAAACATAGTAGGTTTACATAGATTCCTATTCAAGTTTATTAGGTATAATTTTTTGATATAGTTTAAGAAGTATTGGCATATTAAATCAGATCCATACTTATAAACCATTTGATTCTAGATCGAGTAAGTCCACCACCTTACCAAAAAATACTGTACCAAAATGCAGGTAGACAGGAAGACATCATTACCACATCGCCTGATATTAAAGACATTTCTGAAGAGCACATCAGTGCTGATAATTTCACTAATCAGCTAATTGATACTTTTACAACAGTAAATGGTAAACCTAATATTTTTAATAAAATCAAATTAAAAGTTAATTTGTTTTTAGTATTGAATAACGATAGTGTCAGTAGTACACCAGTACCATCTGATAATATTAGAGATTTAGATGATAGTGCAAGTATTACTACATTATGTAAGTTTCCACATTTATTTATTTATATTAAGTATTTTATAATTTGATTGTATTTTATAGGTCATTCCAATTTGAAATGCCAATCTTGTGAGACTAACTGCAAATTGATCTTGAATGCTATGGCAGAACAAACTTTACTTCTTAAAGAATTAATTGAAAGAGTGTCAGCCCTTGATATGCCTACAAAAAATCCACCCACAAAATTTTTATACAAAGTGCCATGTTTGAATTTACAAGAGTTGGAGCGCTTGGAACTATCTCTAGCAGACGAAGAACAATACCATATATTTGTAAGTTTAATCTGTACAATTGTGCAAAATGCTAACATATATTTTCAGTGTGGTTATATTCGTAAAATAGGAGGAGATGGAGGAAAAGATTTTGTTCTGTGTTTTATGAGAGCTATATTTTCAAATGGAACAGGAGAGTTGTGTTCTTGGACAGGTGCAAAATCTAATTATCCTTTAAAAGAATTAAAAATAATGAAGGCAGCCTATAGTAAGATTAATTTTTCTGATATCCCTTTTATTTAGTGTATGAATTTTTAGACACCATCATGGAACTAACTTCCATTACTTTAAAAGAATTTGAAACATTCATTAAAGAATGGTTAAGGCATTGTAAACAAAGAAGAATAAGAGAAGATGCGAAAACAAAATCCAATGATTTAATTTAATATTTATGTTTGGTGTTTATGTGTAACACCTATTTGCAACCATCAATTGTTTCGTCAATTTTTTTAGATAACTCATTATGTAACATTTTTCATGGACATTTAAACAGTTTAATCTAGATGCACATAAACATTAATCTATTTTTAACTTAAGTTACTTTGTAAAACAGTTCAAAAAGTCAATAGCATGTAAAAATTAATGGAGATATACTAAATAAGTAAAATGACAGTAAATGAACCATATTTCTATAGTTTTTAATTGATATGAAACAATTTCATTCCGGTACACTTGTAATAACAAATTTGCTAGCTATTTATTATCTTAAAGTAATATGATGGTCTAAAGAATTGACAGAAAAATCTACTAAATAATTGATTGTTGGAAACAGGTAAGTAAGCATGTCATAGCACACATTTTATTTTTTCTGTAAGTTATATTATATAAATAAAAAATAGTATTTTTGTGAGTTATTACCATTACTATCATTAAAGAAAATCGCTATAATTTCACTGATAAGAATTCTTACAAACTTCACAACTGCAACTCTTCTATACTTCTCATAAATATCTTTTTGCGAAGTCAAAAGAAGTGTATGTGCAGTTGCATAAATGTAGCTATGGGAACTGTATAGTACCTCTTCAGGAGATATTAAATGTGACATCTGAAGAAAATCGCTAATTGAACATGGCCAAGCACTCTTACTAAAAGTACTGTGTGTAGGACATTTCTCTTCCTATAGGCAGCTAGATTTGTATCTTATAGGACATCACATGGGAAGTTCATTTCCCATTGTAACTTCTCCAATAATTAACAGTTAAGTTTTTGTGTTTGCTGGGCACTTTTGTTCAAGAGATGCGTTGCTACCGAGTTAGACTTGTCTCCAAAGAAACAGAAATTAAATAGAATTCAATGTGGTACAATTTGAAAATTAAAAAATTATTGAAAACAGAATAGGAATATCTGTAAAACTATTAAAGTACTACAAAAACAAAACTAATGTTGGAAATTGAGTCACATGTGAGTTCTTCTGGAGCACGATTTATAAAAGTTCAGTTTGACAATATAAATAAAAAAAATCCAAGGTAGACTTTAGACAATAAGGTATTTGTTTTGGCTTTATATAAACATGGCCCTAAATGTTATAAATTTTTAAACTGCCATGCAAATCTACCTTAGACACTTTGTTTAAAAATGTTATATTCAAAATGGGCATAAATTCGCAATTGTTCAAAAAACTTAAAATTACATTTTACAAATTAAAACGGATAAACAAAGTTTGTCAACTGATGTTTGACATAATTTGTTTATCGACAACATTAATTTACTCAGAAATTGATGACTGCATAGTTGGTTATTAAGATCTAGGCAGTTTAGGATGTAGTAAACAATTGGATAATTATGCTTTAGTCTTTATGATTCCAAGGACTTTATTCTAGTTGGAAGCAATCAGTTGCTTATTTTTTTATTAAAGACACGATAAAAGGAAAAGATTTAAAACATTTAATTATAGAAGTTATCACGCAATTGAAATTAATAGACCTAAACATCATTTGCACAGTATGAGATCAAGGCCCAACCAACAGACTGGCAATTAAATTATTAAAAGCAGAAAGTAAGGCAATAGGTAAATTTTTTTTATTAACAAAAAAAGTGGTTATAATGTATGATTCTCCGCATTTTCTAAAGGCACGCGTAATGCATTTGTAAAATACTTCATTAAATGTGACAATAGTAAAATAGCCAAGTTTCAACATTTATTAATGGCCTACGATCATGATAAAAACAGAAGATTTCAAACGTTACACAAAATTAGGGAACCATACGTACATATTGAAAATAATAAATTACGTAAAAAGAAAGTGTCAGTTGCTGCAAGGACATTGAGTACCACAATGACTGCTGCAACTGAAACTATGATCAGCCAAAGTACAAATATACCATCGTCAGCCATTCAGACAGCAGAATTTGTGCATGATATTAATAATTTATTTGAGAATTTCAATTCTTCAGGAATAAGAGTTAGAAAATGTAATCCACAGTTACGTTGTGCTGTTACAGAAAACTTTTCCCACATCCAATTTTGGGACGATATCGTTCCTAAAATTAAAAGTTGGTACTTCATTAATGAAAGTACTGGCACTACAAAATCCGTGATGACCTTTAACCTTCCGTTAGTCTGGTGGGGTCTGACAGACTCCAAGGTTCACATTAAGTATCGCCCTGACGCGCACAAGTTTCACGCAGCGCTTTGGCTCCCTGTATCTGCCGATATTGACCCGTTCTACGGTAAGTTTTTTTTTTCATTATATACTTATGCATGCATGTATAGTATATCCTTATAGCCTGTTATAGTGGAAAATAGTATTTGTTCTTATATTGCTCATACATTTATGGTTTATTTTTATATTATTTGATTCTTTTATTGTTAGTAATGTGACAAAATAATTTATTTTCAGATACAAGATGGGAGATTTTGTGAGAGAGCAGGCTAGATTGCTAGCCCTTTATGAACAGGTGCAAACAGACATAAGCTCAGGTTCAGAACATGGGGAAGACTCCGAAATAGAGGACATGGAGGCAGACAACTGCAACTTCGACGAAGAAGAAAATCTAGTTCAACATAACTCTGACCACAGCGAAGAAGAAGAGACTGCTATTTCTAAAATGGATAACAACATGGATCCATTTTATTTGGGTATGGACAAACCTACAAAATGGTTCAAGATGTCAACTGCTTCAAGAAAAAGTGTGAAGACCCGGGCTGAAGATATAATTGTACATTTATCATGTGTAAGAAGACTGTTCAGAGAGGCGAAATCCCCCTTGGAGTGCTGGAAATTGTTTGTGACAAATGACATGTTACAAGAAATCGTGTTGAGAACTAACGAGAAAATTCGAGAAAATGCAGCATCACATTTAAAAGAAAATAAATACAAAGTAAAAGATACAACTATTGAAGAACTCTGTGCTTTCTTTGGTCTGGTATATCTGGCAGGATTATATCGCTCCGGCAGACAAAATCTAGACGATCTGTGGGCTTCAGATGACACTGGTGTTATGAAGTTCAGAACCGTATTTGACCAATTCACATCCCAATGTAAAGCAGTCTATTCTCCCAGTGAATACTTAACAATCGACGAACAACTTCAATCGTTTCGTGGCCGATGTTCAATCGGTCAGTACATTCCAAATAAGCCCTCTAAGTATGTAATATAAATATTTGCTCTAGTGGATGCAAGATGTTTTTATACCGTGAACATGAAGGTTTAGGTCGGAAGTCAACCCGAAGGACCTTTCAAGCAGTCCAATAGTGGTGAAGAAAACGTCATACGCCTTATTGAACCAATATCTAAAACGGGCGCAATATAACATTTGATAATTGGTTCACTAGCTACCCACTGATGACTCGATTACTTTTTGAACATAGTCTCACTTCCGTTGGAACTGTAAAGAAGAACAAAAGAGTGTTGCCCCCACGTCTCCTCTCTACAGATGACAGAAAATGGCCGTCGAGCATGTTTGGTTTTCAGAAAAATATCACAGTTGTGTGTTACATGTCAAAAAACAACAAAAATGTCTTCCTTTTCTCCACTCTACACCATGATGATGCAATAGATCGCAAAACAAATGAAAATGAAAAACCAGAAATAGTGACATTTTACAATTTGACTAAAGGGGGCGTCGATACAATGGACAAACTTTCAGCTACCTATGACGTTTCAAGAAATAGTCGCAGGTGGCCACTCACCGTTTTTTTTCAATTTTGAATACAGCTGCTATTAATGCTGATGTTGTGTTCCGTAATAATACCGATAACTATGCCATGCCCAGACGTGATTTTTTGAAGACACTAGGTCATCAATTGGTGGAGAATCAACAAACTCAAAGACAAAGCAATGTACGAATTCCACGAACACTCCGGAATGCAGTAGCTGGACCATCACGATCAAACGTTGGCGAAGAACGTTCTCCACCAAAAAACGAAGGTGTGAAGTCTGTCCGCGATCTTCAGATCGCAAAATCCAATTATTTTTGCAAAAAGTGTGAAAAAACTCTTTGTCTGCCACATGCAATACTTTTTTGTGAAGAATGCATCGATGATACTGTAAAAACTGACTAGTTTCCCATTTCTTGTAACGATACGATAATATTTCTAATTCGTAATAAACTATTTTCCACACTTGGTTTGTTTGTGTTTTTCTATATAAAAAGTATTTTAACCTTGAAATAGTTATTTTCCTAACTAGTGCGAAAAGTGGTGCTTTTTGCACGTGTTAGGAACATGGTTTTTTCTACGACCGTATATGCAACTAAAAAAAAATGTATAGATAATAGAGATTTAATTTTAACAATATGCAATATATAAACAAAGAAGATAGTTTTATTACTTATTATTAATATTAATTGTGAAGATACAATTTGTAGCATTTGTTAAAAATTAATGGCCGATGCTAACTGTTGTTTTAATATGGAAGAACTAGCCGTGTTAGTTGACGCTAACTGACTATCTACAATTACATCAGTTGCATTATTTTGTTCTTTCTGATGTAAAGTTGTTACAGTACCAATTGTTAGAATTTTATTGCACATATCTGTTTTTTGTCTTTCGGATTTCTCGAGGTAACCTTCGGCGACGGAGGTCGATTTCCATCCTCCTAACCGCTTTATATTAGTAATTCCTTCGCCGGAATCTGCAAGAAACGTTGCAGTAGATCGCCGAAAGCTGTGTCCTGTGTACAGTTTTGGGTTTGGTAATTGCAAAAAGACTGCGATTTCAGATGGTATTTTTCCAAATTTGTTAATTCCTACGCATTGTGTTGAACACTTTCCGTTTTGGTATTTTATGAATAATAGTCTATGTGGGGTATTGGCGGGACCCAAATTTCTATATTTTTTATAGAGTTTTAAATAATTTCCGCTGTTTATTTCTTCGGAAATAATAAATGATCTCGAAGAGTAATTTTTGGAATCGTTAATTTTGATAATGATTAGGTTTCCTTTATCTTCAATCTCATCAAGAGTAATGTTCGTAAGTTCTGCTATGCGACAAGCTCCAGCCAAACCAAAGATGGTAGCCACTTTTATCATAAGATATACCTCGTCTGGTGCTACCATAAATTTGGTAATATCTTCTTTAGTGAATATTTTTGCTTTGTTTGCTTGAAAACCAATATTTTGTTTTTTTAAGTACGTTGTTAACTTATAAAATTTGCTTATATCAATTTTGTTTTTAATTTTTACTAAACTCTTGATCATTGAATAACGCGACCAAAGTGTGTTTGGCTTCAGTACTTTTCTCAGATCATAAAAGTACGCTAGAAACACTTCTTCTTTAAAGCTGTTAACTCCCTTATCCTTGCACCAGTTTCAAAAATGTTCGTATTGTTTTTCATACCGATCTTTGGATTTTGTAGGTAACAAGTCTAAATTTACTAGACCGGTAGATTCTAAAATAGCTTCTGGTAATTCTTCCTCTGATGAGTCCATTGCAAATATGGCTTTTATTAACTTTTCTACACAAAAACTTATAGGTATTTTAGCAAATTCAGATTTGACTGACACAATAATAATTACTGTATTGCTATGGTGATACATTTTATCGGAAGTGACAAGATGACACTTGATTTGATGTATTAAATCTTGGCCGTCGTGGGTACTGTTCAATGAGATTTAACCACATTAGTATTGTTTAATAAAAACATCATATAAACTAGTAATTTTTTCACATAATTTAGTTAAACACACGTGAATTGAATAAATGCAAAGTAATTAAAGACAGATATAACTATAGCCCAGATGATTTTATTATTATATATAAAATAATGTGATGAACAAAACAAGATTTAAAACTACTAATTATGCACGTAATTTAGTCGAATGCACGTAAATTTGAATAGTTGCAAAGTAATTAAACACGGATATTATAACTGTAACTCAGTTGATTTTATTCTTGTATTTAAAATAATGTGAGGAACAAAACAAGATTTATTTATCCGCACTAGTGCGGGGAAGTAGTGTGGGAAAGTAAGTTTCCCGCACTAGTGCGTGAAAGTGATACTTTCGGAAATAAAATGCGTGCGGGAAAGTGACCAATTAAGCACGGTCGTAGAAAAAAAAGTATTTTAAAATAAAAACTCCACCCAATTCACAATGGGGTCTTATAGACCCCGCCAGACTAATACCGCGAGTTTGGCCCACCAGACTAACGGAAGGTTGAACATGGTTGGATTAACTATAGAAGCAATACAATTGATTTGGGAAATATGTTGCTGTTTAGGGTTTATGTTTTTGCGTACTCGCTTAATAAATCAAGATGCATTGGAAAATTTATTTTGTATAATAACGGCAGTACGGGGCGGGAAATGTTATTAATCATTATTGTTTCCAATTTATAGGAGCATTAAAGACCAGCCTCTTAAACAATTTAATATCAACAAGAACGTATAATAGTAATTGTGAAGGGCAACATTTTAGAAAACTTAAGTTGTGCCAGCCTCTATTAGATGATGAGGAAAATGAATTATTAAATACAGTTCCACCAATGTTTAACTCTGCATTTTATACAGATCCGTTTGACGTCCAAGCTATTACGTATGTGAGTGGTTTTTTAGCAAAAAAATACGTTCATTGGACTGTGGTAATTGTCATACTAGTTTATAAGTAACAAACCCCGAATCACAACACATATTTACTTTATTTAAAGAATATGGTGACTCAAAATTGAGACTAAAATACGTACATAAAAATTTATGATATGGTTCTTTTTATGTAAACAAGTTTGGACATATGAAACACATTTTAAACAAATTGAAAATTGTGATCAGGGAGAAAGTCAATTTTGATTGGTTTGAATAAATGACACTAAAACAATACTTATAGATAAAACAATACAGTTAATACTAAGGAAATATCTAGAAGACATAAAACGGCTACACTAACAGAAAATGGCAAAACTTGCGACATGTAACGAAATGATTTTTAAATTTTAAGCTGTTTGTTATTCTATGTATCTATTAAATAAAAATTTTTGGGTTCCAACAATTTAATGATTATATGTGTTAAAACTCAAAAATTCGTTATTTAAAATTTGTATTTATTTGTACATAGTCTATTAGGATTATCGACTAGTTTTCTTATACATGTATTTTACAATATTGTTTGACAATAAAAAATGATCTTTGATTAGGCGTTTTGCCTATACAAATATAAGATAAAAATTTGTCTAAGAAACATCCTGAACTATTTCAAATTTTGGCGCCACATTATATTGTTCATCCAACTGCTAAGGGTTCGCTGCAGTCGTCCTGTTTCTCATTCATTCTTAACATTCATTGGTCTTCCTGTGTTTAGTGGTCTGTGACTGGCCACTGATGCATTCGAGCTTGTTGCTTGAGAAAATTCGTCGCAACGAGCGTGCATGCATCCTGTTAGCTAAAGTCACTAGATAGAATAAAGTATCCCAATGTGCTAGAGAGAGAACCACATTTTCTGGCCACAACATGGCTGCCTGACAGACAATATGACGTGCATTTGAAAAGCGTCAAACGACCGAACACCAAGCTATCAAACAGAACTGACTTTGGTTTTGGTTATTTTATTAGTCGTTCTGTTAGTCGCGAACGTGTGCACGTGGAAAGCTTTGGAAGTTGGGAATTGTGCTGGAAAACAGTAAAGATGCCAAGTTGTTGTGTTTATCGCCGACGCGAAAGGTTATTTCGCTTCCCTACAGGTAATTATTGAATTTGGATATTAATGTTTTCATTTTTGCCATGAAAAGACGCGGAACGACGCAGTATCTGGATGCATCTAATATGCGACGTAAGTTTTCATAATACTTTATTTTAAAAATGAATACTATAACAGTACTATTATGTTAGTTGCATTTTATAAAGAAGCATTTGAAACGAAGAGTTGATGGAAAGAGAAAATTGAAGCCCAATGCTGTACCCAATCTTTGTCAAGAATCTCTCTGTCAGTGTGTTTCGGAAGGCATACAAATGTCTGAAAAGGTGACTGTGCAAGAAAGTGACGACGTTGACGACGTGATCGTGATGGAATCAGAAAAGAGTCCTGGTAGTGATGGTGAAGACGACTTTGAGCCTAATGTGAACAGTTTACTGTCGAGTGAATTTTCATGTTTTCAAAAACATTGCTGTCGCTTTCACCAATGGAAGGAAATTTTATAACGATATCTCTATAGTAGAACGAGAGTAGTTGCCGTCAAATGTCGTTTCCATAGAAGCCATTAAAAAAGTTTTTGAATTGGACCAAAAGGGCGCTCTGAAATTGTGCACTAGGTTTAAACAAAAAGTCATCACTCCTTCTCATTTTGAGAAGATGAATGTGTCACTAAGTGTGGCTCTTTTACATCATGATGTCGGAGCAGCAATTAAATATCATATTGCGAAAAAGAATATTGGTCCACAACATGTTACAGCGTGGTTTGTTACCCTAATGTACAAATCGTTTAAACTTATGACTTTACAAATGCTCTTTCACATGCGAATATAGAAACTTATGAAGCTACACTAACTTTTTTTGAAGACTTCCTCAACACTACACGCAAAATTACAGTGGACGATAATGTTTGGAAGCCGTTTCAAATTGGAATGCTCTTAGCAACGCAATGTGCCATCGATTTGCAACGAGTGTATCTTAATGATGCAAAATTTAAACATTTATTATTAAGTCGGTTCACCCAAGATGCTTTGGAAAATCTGTTTAGCCAAATTCGACACAGGAATCCAGTTCCTATTACACGAGAGTTCAAAGTTGCTCTCCGATCAATTTGCAATTTGAGAGAGACATTTGTCGGGGAAACTATCATGTAATTGATCAATATCATTTGATTGGGTATTGCAACGAGAACAATGCTTTTGACAAGAACAGTACTTTTGAAGTAACTAAAGATATATCTCATAAAATTTGTGATGATTTACAACAGTCTACAGCTTCTAAGGAACTGAGTGAGACGGCCAGATCTGCATTATATTATTTTGTCGGTACAATATTGAGTAAGGTAAAAGAGCGATATTCAGTATGTGACGATTGCTTTATGTCTTTGTTGGCAAGTAGAGACAATTCTCTTAGTTTGTTTACTAAGTATAAAGAATATAAAAAAAATCTCCACTTTCCATCAGAGAAACTCTACAATTATTTTCACCACTATGAATTCTAATATCGCATTAATGAGAAAAATGTTTTAGACAATGCTATAGACAGACATGTGTTCTTAGATAAATTATATCAAGACAACTCTGCTTTGTTAAATAACATTCCACAATGTCATAATGTTATAATTGTACAAAAATATTCGTTAAATGTAGGCGATTTTTCAGTGTTAGAGAAGAGAATGCAAAAAATACGATTAAAGGGCCCTCCAAAAGTAGTCTGACACTTGCAATGAAAAATGTCATTTAAGAAATAATTTAAACCAATACATGGTATTTGTTTCAATTAGGTGACAATTTATTCGTTTTCACAATAAAATTTCATAGAAGTTGAACGATCCTTGTTCACTTCTGTTTGAAGTTGGCGCCCAAACTTTACTGTTAGCCAGTATGATCGACAAACCACTATGCACTTCATATACTACTATCGAGAAAAATCTCTAGAGATTATTGCTGGGAATTTTTGTAGTAGTTTTAGTTCATGTTGACAAACGTGTTTGTCAAAGGGTGAGCTGGTTCAAGGGACGATTTTGATAATAACTCAGTTTGCAAATTGATTCAAAACTCGCGTTATGGGAAATTTATTGACATCCGCGTGATGGCAACACTGAACTACAACGTGATCAATCAACACCACCTATAATACAAGGCCTGTCAGCTGAGTTAAATGAAATCCGTGACGTCATACCGGGTAGGCCATACCAACACCAGGTGGTGTTGGCCATACCGCCCATATATACCAAATCAACACCACCTGACCCTTTGAATATAGTCTATATTCAAAGACCCGACACATGTGTATAACCTCTCAAACTAAAGCATATTTATTTGTATTCTGTGCAATTCTGTGATTATATTATACACGTGTTTCACCTGTTAATTTGATTACCGCGTTTAATTATGCCATATAAGTGTTGTGTGCCTGTTTGCAGAAGCAATTATAATACAGAAGAAAAAAAAATTAGTGTATTTTCATTTCCCAAGGATCCAAACCTGCAGAAAAAGTGGTTTAATGCTATTTGTAGAGATGATTTTGTGGTAACAAAGAATTCCAGGGTATGTTCAAAACATCTGTGTTTAATTTTATATTGTTAACATTAAATTTTATTAGGTATGTGAAATGCACTTTCGTGATGTTGATATCGAAAGAACGGTAAGCATGTGGGATGACAAGATTGGGAAGAAAATCACCGCCCCTTTGTCATATCCGAGGCTTGCACATGGTGAGTTTTATGTGTTACGGGTTTACAATCTTTAATAAATTACTTTGTGTACCAGGTGCAATCCCTTTGATTTTACCAGGATGTCCATCATATTTGTCATCTGCATCTACTTCTACGACAGTTAGAGAAAGCCCTGAAGCACGGAAACATCGTTTAGAATGTGATGCCATACATAAGACTGTTTTGGAAAGCATAAAATCGTTTAACGAATATTTTACCAGTCAATAAAATAACTGGTGATGTATTACACAATATTTTAAAAACTATTATAATTGGTTTAGAACACATAGGTTTTGACGTTTTAGGTGTTGTATCTGATAACCACAGTATAAATAGGAAAGCTATATCTTATTTTAGCACCCCACCTGAGGTAAAAATTAAGTATCGTAATCCCGCCAATGAAAATAAGTCACTTTATTTTGTCAATGATACTGTCCACATTTTAAAAAACATTCGAAATAATTGGTTGAATAAACCAAAGCAAGAATTTATCTATCCCAATTTCTCCAGTACGGGAATTACCGATAAAGCATCTTTTGAAGCACTAAAGCAAATGTATGCTTCAGAAAGTACATCCCTATTAAAATATGGTTTTAATTTATCATTAAAAACATTATATCCTTCAAACTTGGAAAGGCAAAATGTTAAACTTGCTTTAAATATTTTTAACAGTAATATTTCTGTTGCATTAAAAGAAGTAGGTCCCAGAGCCCATTTTAATAACTGGGAAGGGACGGCTAATTTTATTGAAACTATATCCCAGTGGTGAGATATTGTTAATGTAAAAGCGCCCTTAAAGGGAAAAAGGTTACGCAATTCACTTGAAGAACCAATAACCATAAAGTCAAATCATATGCTTTTCTTAAATAACTTTTTATGTTGGCTTTGTGAGTGGGAACGTTTGGATGGTGGTATTAAGCTAACTAATGAAACTCATTTTGCAATTAAACATACTACAGAAGCATTGATACAAATTTTGAATGATTTATTAAATAAGAAAGGTTTTAATTATTTCTTGTGTGGAAAAATTCAAACTGATAATCTAGAAGAACGATTTGGTAAATATCGCCAACTTTCTGGATCTCAGTACCATGTTTCTGTTCGACAAATATTTGAATCAGAAACCAAATTGAGAATACAGACAGTAATGCCTTTAGCTCTTCAGTCACATCAGTTTGGACAAATTATGTGTAGTACTAACAGTATACAAAAGACAACTTTTGTTGGTCATGACGAGAGCAGTACTTATGATGTTCCGAAAATATTTATTAATAACTGCATGGTCGACGAGGATGACATTGATGACATATCAGACTCGATATGGCCTCTGTTGACGTACATTGGTGGCTATTGTAGTCATCAACTTAATAAAAATTTTAATTGTAATTACTGCAAAGAATATTGTATAGGGTCGGATTCAGAAAATAATAGATTAATTGTTGCCAACAATAGAGGTGGATTAAGCTACCCTCATGAAGATGTGGTTACGATGGTAGCTTAAGTATATGTTATATTTCAAAAACTTATTTCGTCGTCAAAAGAACATGTTTTTTTGGATCAATTAAATCAACGCGCCCTAATAATTTCTTTGGCAAATTAAAAATGTACCTGAACATGTTTTTCTTGGCCATGCATGTATCAATCATAGTACTGATTGCTTAATTAAGATTTTCCACATTTCTGCAAATGTATTTTTAAACAATTATACAAAAAAAAGGAATGACATTGTGAACAAGAAAAATATGCCATTGTGTAAAAGACAAAAAAATCAAATAAGTTTATGAATGCTATTAATCTAAAATACATGTATAATACACAAGTAGCTAGATGTAATTATCCAAGTTACTCTGTCTTTTCAATAAAAAGGTCTCAGTAATGATTTGTGGAAAAGACTGGCGAATTTGTATTGAAAATGCCTTCTTTTCAACATAGATAATTAAGTTTAAAAATGTGTATATTGTAATAAATGTTGAATGTTTAGTCTGAGAATAAATCAATAATATCAACTGAGTGATGTGTTTTTAATTATTTAACATTCTAAAGATGTTAGAATATACAATTTGCTGAAACTAAGTGATTTACTTCAAGTTGGTGTAAATAGGAATTGAGTCTACTGTTGATGACGTCACAGTTTCTGTAGTCAGGCCTTGTATTATAGGTGGTGTTGGATCAATCTCAAGTGTACTGTAGTGGTATGACAAAAATCCCTAGTTGTTAATATTGTCGTGTTTTGCAGTTGGCTGCTTTGGATTTTTAGTGTGGTTTTAGTCGTTTTAGTTTGTCATAGTATACCTTCATTTTTCACTTTTGTATTTTCTTGAATTATTTACAAACTGTCTATATCGAGACAAATTATATATTCTGAATTTCAAATTGTGATATCGAATTTAATCGTCATGCCATTTTCAATCGAACACGACACATTCATTGTTGTGGCTCATTTTCGTAGCGGCTTCCAAGATGGTAATGAGCAATGGCATTATTCATTGCAATCATGCATCGATCAATTTACTGTTGAGTACCCAAATAAAAATATTAGTTACGAAATCTTTAGTCAACATCGTAATCGATTGATAGCTCGATTCATGGAAACTGATAGTGTTTTAAAACGCAAATGTGAAGCTTCGGCTACTGTCTTAACAGAGGACACCTTAGCAGATATCCAAGCAAGGATGAATGCAAGCCCCAGTAAATCTTTGCGAAAACTATCTGCACAAACACGTATTTTACCATACAAACATAATTTTACATAAACAATTTTTAGATGTATCCTATGGAAGTGTCCACACTGCACACCTGTACAAGGTGTCGGTATTACAACAGTTGCGAGATAGAGATTTTCAGCTTAAGAGTAAACTGTCAATGGTTCAACAATACGATGAACAATGATTTACTGGATATATCTTTTTTTTCTGATGAAGCTTGGTTTCATCTGTCCCGGTTACATAAATAGCCAAAATTATCGTACGTGGTCTGCAGAAAATCCACATGTATTTCGAGAAACTACCTTACACCCTATCAAGGTCGGTGTCTGGATAGCAATGTCGTGACACAGGCTAGAATTAATTATTTATGAGACTTCTTTGAATATAGAATCATTAGTGTAAATCGTGGGCCACCGAATTCACCAGACTTGACACCGTTAGACTTTTTTCTTTTTGGTTATTTAAAAAACAAAGTGTTCAGCAGAAGATTGCATACTTTTCAAGAATTGCGAGATGCTATAACTCATGAAGTTCATAATATTGGTGCCGAAATGTTACAAAATGTATTTGCGAATATGCAATGTTATAACATTTAAATACTTAAGATTCATTATTTTGTAATGATGTAATCCAATCATTAAATAATATTTTATTTATTTTGTTGTATTTTATAGGGATGCAGTCTAATCAAATACAAAATAGTCATTATTTAAATTGAGATAATATTTTATAATATGTATAAGTTAATGTCCTTCATACAGATTTGAAACTGATCGTAGCTTTTACTCGAACCATGCTCTAGAGTAGCTAGAGCAATACAGCTTCTTACCAACCCATCAGTGGTACCAACTTAAATATTTTGATCACGTGGTATACACTTGAGATTGATCACTCTGTACATACGTCCGCCATAAGCGATATTCGCAATTGGTTTCTAGATAGGTAAATACATTTTTAAAAAAAGTGTGAAAAAAGTGTTCTGATTTTGTGGTTTTTGAGGATGTGAAAATTAGGTACAGGAGGGATTGGCTTCATGTTCATTATGTTATTGTATACTATATTAACTATTATTATCTGCGTTTGCAAAAATATTGTGTTAGATTTAAAATGGGGCGAGTTTGATACCTTTTTGGGTTGAGATTGATAGATTTGTTGGAAATTTTAGACGAAAACCTTAAAAATATTGACCTTAAATGGCCAATAAATAAGGCAGCTAAAGAATATAGTATCACATATGGAACATTATACAACAAATATCACGGTTAAAACAAGCGGAAACCAACCCAATTTCACTGATGACGAAGAAAAAGCTATCATTAACGCAGCGGTAATTAGTGGCGATTGAGGCATGCCACTTACCATTCAGGATCTCCAAATGATAACCAACAGTTTTTTTTAGATCGCCGCGTTGGTCAAGTTGCCAAATTTAAGAATAACATGCCTGGCTCGATTGGGTACAGTCGCTTTTGACACATCACAATGAATTAACCAAGAGACTGGCTGCAAATATTAAAAAACTGCTGTTACTATCTGAAACAAGGTACTAAGTGATAAAAGCTTTTAAAATTTGGATTACTCGCTCAAATCCCATTTCAATTGCAAATTATGTGTTGACAGTCATCACTCTACAAAATAGTGAAAGGGTAGACCTCTGACAGAAAAATAAACTGTTTTTGATGGTAGGTAGTTACTTAATGCATGTTTTTAGTGCAGCTTTTAGCAGATTGACAGTAATTATATGTAATAAATTTTGCACCAATCTATCAACGATTAAGGTGAAGACACCCATAACTGACAGACCCCCAATACGTGACACTTTTAACATTTCCCGCTTTTTCAGTCTTTCATACAAGACATGTTACCAACATTCCCCAAGTTGAGAAATGTTTTAAAATTGACAGCATAATAACTATTAACCGGATAAAGAATATTTAACTATTTGAAATGTTGTGATTGTGGAGCCAGGTTCTTAGTACAAGTGTTAAGCAGACTATTTTATGTTGTCATTTAAAGGATAATTAATATGCCGCAGCTCTTGAAGATACAATTTTGACCGAATTAATAATCAGCCCGATACCAGTATTTGTGCATTGGTTAATTTCGTGAATGCTAGCAAATCAACTGTCTGGAGAGCTGAGTGAGGAATTACTTTACCCATATCACATACAGAAGGTTCAAGCAATGACTAGCAGATTATCCTCATCGTATGGATTTTTCCAATTGGTATATTCAACGAAATCGAAATGAACCTGATTTTCTTCTAAGCACTTTGTTTACATATGAGTCATGTTTTACCAAACATGGTTATTTCAATAGTCGCAACAGCCACATTTGGGATTAGGAGAATCCCCACGCAACAGCCACATTTGGGATTATGAGAATCCCCACGCTATTGCTTTAAGAAAAGATCAACACAATTTTTCCATTAATATTTGGGATGGTATTATCAACATTATTATACTAGGGCAATATTTGTTGCCTCCAAGACTAAATAGTGATTATTATTTGCATTTTCTAGGAACAATTTTACCTGAGTACTTTGACGATTTACCTTTAAACGTTCGCCACAATGTGGTTTCAACATGATAGGACACCTGCTCATTTTTATAGGAATGTTTGAGACCACTTGGACCAATTCAAATCGATGGATTGGTAGAGGAGGTTTTGTGGCTTGGCCTGCTCGGTCTCCAGATCTCAATCCTCTTGACTTCTTTTTATTGGGACATGTTAAATCATTGGTACATGAAATACCAGTACTAAACCAAGAAGATATTCTGGCAAGGGTGATAGCAGCATTTGGAGAAATTAGAGATAACCCTGGTATGCTTCAAAGAGTGCACCGATCCATGATTCCTCCAGCTAATTTATGCATTGAGCAAAAGGAGCGCATTTTCAGAATCTATTGTAATAATTTTTTTTAAATAAAAATTATTCCTCATTTTATCTTAAAGGTTGACTCTTTAGGTGCATCATCTTATAATATTCCAATTTTCCCGAAAACTATTTACTTTAGAGCTTTACACAAGGTAAACATTTTTCATGTAAAAGATTTTAGATATTCAAAACTGCCACTTAAATTCATTTTATGCCAGTGACGTAAAGTTACAGGGTTAATACTCCAAATGACACCTATATTTACGCCTCTGGCATATTTAAAAATTACTTCATACGTTGCACAAAACGTCATTCCTTATGTGTTATAAATCTACCGAATCTCATTTATGTACCTTTAATACTTTCGGAGTTATCGGCAAAAAACGAAAAACAATTTTTTATTTAACGACCTGTAATCTAATATACGACGCATCTTCAAGGGTACGTTTATGGGAATTTTTCATACTTAGAGGTATACTTTCACCTCCCGACGTTTGTTGCAATTATTTACGGGACACCCTGTATAATAATGTAGTTCTAGGTACTTCATAATGTTTATTATATGTTGCTACAGGAGTTCCCTTTTTAACAACATGTGTCATGTCTTCTGGTTTATACAGCATTGTTGTTTGTTTGGAATGCTTGGCTATCTAAAATGTTCATACCTGGTTATACCCAATAATTGGCAATACATACCCAATAGGTGACAGGACCGTCAGGTATTGGAGTTATAGTAACTATTCTAGTATTATTTTTACCCGTTAACTGTGGAACAAAATTACTCTTATTTATGCTTAAAAATCAACTTAAATGACAGCATTTCATATACCCCCATACCTGACAGTGATGTCAGCTATTGTGCGAATATTTTCTTAATCGACGATGAATTCTTTCAAAAGTTGAATGGTACGGAGGTCGACGATTAGGAAACCGTTTTGTATACAAACGCACCGCTTCATGGCCATTGCAATTAGCTTCGCCGTAAATGAGATGCATATCAGCTAAATATTCAAAATTATTCATGTTTATTTGAAAAGTTTCAAATTAAACTATCATTTAAACATTTTTCATGTAAAAGACTTTAGATATTCAAAACTGCCACTGAAACTCATTTTATGCCAGTGACGTAGAAGTTACAGGGTTAAATACTTCAAATGACTCCTATAACTACGCCTCTGACATATTTAAAAATTACCTCATACGTTGCATAACGTCATTCCTTATGTGTTATAAGTTAACCGAATCTCATTTATGTACCTTTAATATTTTTGGAGTTGCGGGCAACGACCTGTATCTAATAAACGACGCATCTTCAAGGTTACGTTTTTCATATTTAGAGGTATACTTTCACCTCTCGACGTTTGTTGCAATATTTACGGGACACCCTGTATAAGCATAGAGGTTATTTGCCATTAAATAAAAGAAAGGGCCCACCAACCAATTTGACTACTCAGGAAGAAGAAATGCTAGTTAAATAGTTGCTATACATTGGTGATCAAGGTTTTCCTGCTGGACTCCGGTGAACTTTTGGCAAAGCAATTAAATAGTAAAACATTTACTAATGGTCGAAAAAATGGTTTTCTTCTTTTCTGGAACGACATCCCACTTTAACACGTCGAGTACCCCAGAATTAAACAGCGGGTCTGCGGTAACAAAATAAAATATGTAGGTGGTTGAAATAAAGAATTTTCTTACGTTGGAAAATCAGGAATATGGGGAAATCTGAAATGATGCAACTAGAGTTTTCAATGCTGATTGAAACAGCATTTTTCTTGCCCTCAAAAAGACAAAAAGTGCTGATTGGAAAAGGAGAAAAGGCTGTTTATAACCATATACAGAACGATGAAAAAAATGTTTAACTACATTCATCAATGTAAATGCTGCAGGAATGATCGTTCCCCCTATGATAGTGTTTAAGTATGAAGGAATTCCTCCACATGTTGCCAATTTATTGCCAGAGGCATGGGCATTGCCCTGGCTGAAGGAATCCAATTTCCAATAGCTTTTTTTGTAGATGGCCACTGTAGCCATTTAACACATTCGCTTGGCGAGTTTTGCAAAGAAAAAAAAATTATGTTGATTGCTTTATGCCCAAATTCTACCCATGTTATGCAGCCACTACATATGGCTGTTTTTAGGCCTTTAAAAATTTCTTGGAAAAATGCAGTTCATACGTGGAAGATGGAAAATAATGGTGCTCGATTTAAGAGAGAGTATTTTGCAAACGTTTTAAAAAAGACAATAAATAATTCTGTTACATTGGACGCTATTAACTATGAGAAATATTTTAAAAACACACTGTTCATTGAACACAATATTTCTGATAATATTCTAAAAGAATTTAGGAACTCAGGTGAAACCTTGACAGGTAACTTCCAGGATCCTTCGCTCTTTAATTTTTGTAGACGCATTTTTTTAGCAGTTTTAGATTGTAACAAGGATAATCTTCAAGCTGGAGATGAGGATAAGAAAAACGATGTGAAGTTACAAAATTTAAACAATAATGAACATGCTATTGTTAATCCGGCACTGAATGAAAGCAATACTGGAAATAGGCAAGACATTAGTGATCTGATTGACCAAGTAAATGTTGAAAAGAGTGATGATGATGAGGCAGTAGGAAAGAGAAATTCAAGAGAAGAATGAGGCCAGTCCACAGTCAAAAGAGCTAACTCTGGTAGATGAAGAACAGGATCAACAAGATGTTAATCTGAACTAATCAAAAGAAACACCATTTCAAGTACCAACGCCGTTTAAGAGGTGTTTATTTTGGCTCGAAACACCTTCCACCTCAAAATCCAAACAAAGAATATTTGTCATTTCTAAACAATGGCAAGAATATTACAAGAAAAATCAGGTAAAAGACCACGAAGAAAAGGAAAAAGAAGAACGTAAAAGAAAAAGGGAGAAAAACGATTAATGAAAGCTAGTAGAGGAATCATCATAGGAATCTTCAGTGAAGTGAATGTGAAGGTGACACGTGGATGGAAGATTCCAATGAATCTGATCATAGCCAACATGAAGAACCTGAACAATATTTCCAACTGAACAATTACGTTATTCTGAAATACGAAGAAAACTATTTTCCTGGCAAAATAGTAGCACTCAAAATGACCAATTTTGATAAGTGCAGTGACAGAGTAGTTTTGACATCTGAACAGCCCTTTTCCAGAAGACAAACTATGGTACGATGGATCAGATATTATAAAGAAAATTTGTAAACCTAAAGCAGTAAACAAACGGGGGCATTTTAAAGTGCCTGAAGTAAATAAATATGCCAACTGCTATGTATTACAATAAGTAATATTGAACTCTCTTATATGTATTTTTTTATAAGAGCATTGTTTTGCTTATTCCTGTTATTGTTATTCCTGTACTTTTAGAGTTATGAAATATATTTTAATCATGAACAACTTATAATTTGGCAATACTTATGCTGTCATTTATTGGTTATTTGATGTTATTGGAGAATCTTCGAATTTGACCTGTCAGTTAATCGTTCTAAAACCATTCTAAACGAACTAAATATTTATAATAAATAAGCATTTTGTTAAAAAAAAAGCAAATTTTGATTGGTGCAGAAATATCAGAGTAATTAACTGTAAACTAAAAATGTTAGCTCAGAGTGTCAGTTATAGGTGTCGTCACCTAATGTAAACATAACCTATAGCACGCCAGCTTTAAAGATAAAGTCCATACATAGTTTTCAACATTTTAAATGCAGATGCTACAAAAGTACTAACTGAAACAGTAGTGGTTGTACTAAGTGAGACAGTGTGTCAGTTAGTATCTATCAGTTTTTCTCAATTGCTCCCACCTACAATCTGTTTTTTTTTCAGATGCCTCGTAAACTGAAACCACGTAAATACGGCACAGTAACAGCTGAATCAATGTCAAATGCTGTTGATTTAGTTTTGAATAAAAACTAATCAGTGAGACAGGCATCCAACATTGATGCGTAACGTTCCGAAGAAATAAAGTAATTTAAAAGGAAACATAAGAATGGATCCTAATTATTATCGCCGACAATTGTTCAAAGGCGAACACGAAGAGGTTTTAGCTCAGTATTTATAAATATGCAGTAAAATGGTTTACGGATTAACAACAGTGGATGTAAGAAGGCTAGCCTTTGAGGTTGCAATAGTGAACAATGTGACAATTCCAGAGTCCTAGATAATATCTAAAATGGTTGGCAAGGACTGGTTAAGAGCCCTTTATAAAACGTCGAAAAACTCTAAGCATCAGAAAGCCAGAAGCGTGCAGGCTTGCAAGATTAACGTCGTTTAACCGACAAACATTTTTTACAAATTTGCATAATATTCTGGAGCAAAACCCAAGCTTAAATGACGGCTCCAGAATATTTAATTTAGATGAAACTGGAACTAAAACTGACCAAAATAAAAAATCGCACCGAAAGGTGTCAAGCAAGTGCAACCATTGCCTTAGTCGTAAATGTGGAGAGCTAGTAACGACGTGTGGCATTATATCTGGGTTGGGAACTTTCCTATCGCCTGTTTTAATATTTTCTCGGAAGTATTCTAAAGCACACAAGCTTGTAGGAGCTCTGCCGGGTACACTGGAATTATATATGGAAACCACGAGAGCCACAGTACAAATAGTAAATAAAGCTAGAGAAGCTGGGGTTAATATTCTTACCTTATCAATGCATGCACCGTATGCAGCCATTTGATGTGGTTGTGTATGGTCCTTCAAAGTCGTATTTCAATGCAGCATGTGATAAGTGGATGCTGAAAAATCCGGAAACTCCACTAACAATTTATAAAATCGCAGAATGTGTGGCAGAAGCACACTGCAAAGCATGTACTCTAGCTAACATAACTTCAGGATTTTGTAAGACAGGAATAATGCCATTTAATCCGAATATATTTACTGATGCGGATTTTATACAATCTGAAGTTACAAATCTACCATTGGACAATCAAGGAGTTGCAGGACCATCTAATACCGCAGGCCCATCTAACACTGCAGAAGCGTCTAATAGCAATTCTCCTCAACTAGACCGATCGTACATTTTGCAACGAGAAGTAACGCCACCAAGATTTATTTCACCAGAAGATATGAGATCTTCCTAAATCAAAGTCCAGAAAGCAGTTAAGACGAGCAAGAGCAAAAGGGAGGAGTTCTATAATGACAGATGCCCCCAAAAAGCAAATATTAGAAGAAAAATAAAAATTTAAAAGCAGCCAAATTAAAGAACAAAAAAACCTGCAAAAAAGAAAAGAAAAATAGCAATAGAAGAATAAGTAACAACTGACGAAGAGGAAACTGTTGACTATAAAGATCCTTCTTCAGACTGGTAGTCTTAGCAAGAAGACAGCTACCTCACTGGTGATGAACATTGTAGAAAGTTGTTCAATACTACTAAAATTTGCTCATTATGTAGCTGATGTTTTAACTGACTTAGATGAAGTGGTTCATTGCGAAGTTAAATACCTTCGAAAGAGCACTAAGTGTTCTAATTCCTTCTTATATCAATTGAACATATTTAAGTTTGAAGTAAACTTTGACGGTTTTAAAAATTATTATTAATTTTATTAAATACATAAATAAAAAGTTTACCTCGAGTAGTTCTTGAACCTACTTTGCTAGAGTACCGCGTTACCAACTGCGCTATCGAAGTACAAGCCCCAATCATTGTAAAGTTTGTCTTTATGTATGTAGAACTGATGTAAATTCTAAATTTAGCAAAGTACAGTTTGTAGGTTCGAATCCTACTCGAGGTATACTTTTTATTTATGTATTTAATCAAATTAACAATAATTTTTAATTACATATTTAACTTTGAACTTATTCATTCATAACAAAACTTATAATAAATTTGACGGTTTTAACGCATGTTAAACTATACTAATTCTATTTTTAATAACTTGCATTGTATGTTTTTATTTCTTACACACTTTGTTTTTTTATTTGGCATATCAGCACATGTTTCACTGGATATGTGGTGTTGGCTCAATTTGTACCACCAGTGTATTAAGTGAAACGTTGGCAAGAATTTTTCTTAAATTTTCTCGTGGATTTCTTACGTTTATTTACAGTATTGTTATATTTTTAAGTTAGGATAGATATCATACTTTGACTTTTTATTAATAAATTTCTTATAATCAGATAAATAAACTTTTCGTACTGCAATATATATATATATATATATATATATATATATATATATATATATATACTAATTTTGGCTCACTTAGTACATGTCACCAGAAAATTTGTTCAATTATGACGAGACCAATTTGGTCGATGATCCCCGGTAAACGACAAACAACCGCTCGCTGCATCGTCCTTCCTGCCGCTGACGACTTTTTCGCGTAAAATTATTTTATAATACAAAATAAAAAACAAAACGCGACGTTTGTTAGAAAAGAAGATTCTCAAAAATTCCTAAATGACTATTGCTAAAAATGGACGACTACGAAAAAATGAGGAGAAAAATTCTATAAAGAGATTTACTCAGTGATTTCGCAGCTTGTAGAATTTACCCCTAGACTCTGAAAGTTTTAAAAAGACTTCCAGACAAAGAAAACACCGAATCTTTCCAAGAACGCTGCATTAATAGACTTCTTAAAGGAAAAACCGTACAATGGAATGCCACATTCAGCGGCACCTGTGAAGTAAGCAGTGATGAAAACGAGATATTCAAAGCAGAAATTATTCCAACGGGGAACGGTACTGAAATATGTTTTCTCAAAGAGTGTAGATGTTATGAAAAGTAGACTGTCCCCCTTCCCTTTTAGCGATGATTTACCTATATATATATATATATATATATATATATATATATATATATATATATATATATATATAGTATTGTTCATTATAAACAAAAATAAAAAAGTTAATGGGGTTAGTTTGATTATCCTCAGAATTTATCAGTAATATCACCTGTTAATGTCGTCCCAAAGAGGGAAAATTGATAGATTCTTCTCTCCCTTGCTAAACATAGAAGGGGGTAGAATGATGCTTTTGTCAGCTAACAAACTCGCCCCAAACCTAGTCTAAGATAGATAACACATTATTCGCTGAAAAGATACTTTTACCCAATGTTTGCAGAAAACCTGAATTACATTATCAATCTCACCCCATTTGACGGTAGTTCTCTTCCTGTATGTGAATCAAATGCATGGGCCAAAAAATAATCTAGTCAAATATAACTCGAGAGCGAGAATAAATTACTAATTATTTTATAAATTCCTACTCTCTATCCATTTTTACTGACTTGTACAAAATTAACCAATCCCAGCAAACTTACACTCAAAACAGCCTATCGATAATTATTACTTATGTCATTTCGATTACTAAGCAATACAACTTTATTGTCAGTTAGTTATTGTGCCTTGCATAATGATGTTTTCAATTAATTTTGAATATTAAATTGTTTCTAACAACGTTACGTAGTATCTAGTTTTGAACCAGAAATTTATATGAATAGTGTTGACAATATAGAACTTGTTACTAGTCAAAAATGTCATCATGGCAAAAAATTTTCAAACCAAATATACCTCAGACATTGATAAGTAGCTCATAATTTTATTACAACTTTCTGAAGAATGTTGCTTTTGGAAAACTTGATTTATTTCTAATAATTAGTGTATGGGATATTAACCCAGAAAGGACAGGTGTTGCCATTTGGCAACGTTGTACACAGCCAATAACATTTTGGTCTGTGTAAATCTGTCGGCCGATTCATGCAGTTTCAAGGTCTTGACTTGTTAGTATGAAACCTGATGTTTACTAGAAATACAGCAAACTTGACGTTTTTAACAGGTAGTGTGCAATTTATTTGGTTGTATTTAGTGTAAAATATTTTAAGAAGAAAACATCAAGTTTGTGTAAGATAAACACTTAAAAATTACAATTGTTTCCATTACGGTCGACTGGTTTTATTCAGAAAAGATAAAATTTTTGTTGTATTGTTATTTTTAAAATGTAAGATAAAACATTTGTGATTTATTGCGTTGCTAACCTCGCTGTTGCTGTATGACAACACCAGTCCTTATAATGTCACTATGGGTGTATTTTTTATTATTTTACAGTGATGGTCTAACTTTAGAAGAGGCGCTGCAGATGCTCTATTCTGAAGACATCAACGTAGAAAATATTTATGTAGAGCTCCCAGATCTTTACCAACTAACTGACGAAGATTCCGGGGAAGAGGAAGGCCGAGGGTTTGCTGATAATCTTTAAAAAAATCAGTTAAATGCAAGATTATCGAAAGTCAACAAAGCGTAGTTGAAGAAGAAAATGAAGAAGTAGAGCGGCATGTTCAAAGAAAAAAAAGGAATCGCAAGAAAACAAGGAAGCGAACTATACGAAAATAAGGCGGTGTGATAGTGATGTACAGACCGATTCAAAAAGTTTTCCTGAAGGCGACTATGAGGCATTCAAAGCTATGACACCTTTACAGCTTCGATGATGATATAATTTCACACTTGGTGTCAGAGGCAAATATGCGCAACGGTTTAGTGTTGTAGGGATCTTCCCATACAGCCCTGAAAAGTTTGCTGATATAGACTTTGTCACTAAAAAAGACATTCAGTCGACAGTGAAAATGTTGATGAACCAACAAATGGTGCAACTGCTCATGAATCCAACGGTAATATCACTGAGGGGCCTGCAATGGTTAACGAGGCTTGTGTTAAAACTCAGATTTTAGAATATAATCCAAAAGAGATGGTACACAAAATTGGTACCAAGACAACAACAACTTTAGAGTTAAGTGGAATTTATGAAAATCCAGTGCCTGGTACTTCAGCATCGAATTTTGTACTAAATTCTTGCCCAAAATCTACTGAGAGTCCGTCTCATTTCAAAGAAACTCTGGAATCTATACCAGCTCTACTAACATCATCCAATGATGATAACCCCAATGCAAAAATGCCAGAAAGCAACACTCAATAATTTTGACTGGTACTCCAATGAAATCGGTTTTGGAAGAAATAAAGAAGAAAAAAGAAATTAAGGACGTAAAAGCCAAGCGTAGACTAGAAAAAAATATACGGGATCCAAAGGCCCTCCCGAATCTGAAACTCAAAATGTTGAAGAGTGAAAAAAAGCAAACCATTAAAAGTTGCAAGGCTACAGTCGAAGGAAAAAATAAAACACAGAAAATATACCAAAGACAAATTGACTTTGACGACACGTCTTCCGATGAAGAAATAGATGAATCCAACATATGTGATAACAATGAAATGGATGACACTAGGTCTATTGATTTATTTTCCAAAGACTCTGAAATGTGTTTGGTTTGTAGTGAATTTGGTATTAAGACTGAACAGACGAGAGTGTTGTGGAAAATGGGCTCACGATGAGTGCCGTGGGTATGATTAACATACGAGATAATATTTGGATAACCACAGCAGTGAAATTAAACAAAAGTGGTAAGTTATGTTGTTTACATAGTATTTTATAAAGATATATCATATTGCAGTTGTACAAGGGAAAAATAATAGTTTTAAATACGTATGTGGTTATTACTTTGACGTATACGTATGTTTAATTTAATCTGTTTATATGGTTTTCCTGCCAAGAAACTGCACCGGCATCTGAAGCAAAAAATGTTTTTAAATTTTCCCGAATGTCAAATCCTGTTCTGTTCCCAAATCCTCCTGCTCAATTCATACATCGCATATTCGAAGTTACTTCCATGTCAGTGTTCAACTGGTAAACTGATTGTCGAGAATTTTCCATCACATCCATCACATAGTAGATTATGCAAACACATGTTTTGGGTAAAATGGCTATATTTGTATAAAATATTCTGAACCATTTCCAAAAGCATTTTCGGAAACTCTTCTTGCACGACACAAGCGACAATAAAATATTAATTTAGTTCTGTCATTTTTGGAAATTTTTCGTGTATATGGTTTCATCATGTAACTGTCGAGGCCAAATGCTTCGTCACCGATTAAAAAATAATTCAATTTTGTATCAGTTCCAGGAAGATTTTCTGGTTCGGGGAAATTGAAACTACATCTATAATTTTTTTCCCATAGCAGATCTTCTGAATATACCACTGTCACCTTCTTAACCATAAGCACCAAGATCTACCGCTATAAATTTATATTTAGGGTTCGCAATAGCCAAAAGTACAATTGAAAAAAATTCTTTGTAATTGAAAAATAAAAGCCATTGTTGGCTGGTGCCTTTATACGAACATGCTTTCCGTCTATAGCTCCGACACAATTCCATTTTGTCCAAAACTCTTCTATCCTATGCTTTTCAAGTTTTCTTCTGTTAGTTCAAGCCTAAAAATAGGTAATAGTATTTCTTTTAATCGTTTAAGAACTTCTCTGATGATTTTTGAAATGTGACAAGCGGATATACGATATGCAAAAGAAAGAGAGGCATAGTTTTCTCCTGTAGCCATAAATCTGCAAAATAAGCAATACAACTAATATCTTTGATGGTATTGTTTCAGATGAAGAATGTAGAAAACGTGGGAAACATAAGAAATTCGTACAATCGTTTCAAACGTAAAAGAAAGAAAATGCGGTACCGGTTCATTTGCAAAATCTAAAAATTTTAAGTGGGAATTGTTTGAAAGATTGACCTTAGAAAAATTCCGGCGCAAAGGAGCACCGAGAGCAACGTTAACACCAATTCAGAGTTCTTCTTCCAAGAATCTGGCATGTACTGCGAATGACCAACATCATTTACACATCCCAGAGTCCCAGAGTACATCAGGCTTGGATCAAGTATTTGACAAAAACGAGGAAAATAATAGCGTAGTTCCAGTCAACTCCACGACTTCTAATAAGAGCTAGATCCAAATGAAGTACAAACCGTCGTGACGATGTTTCAGACCTTTTGAAGAAAAGACAAGAAAGTCGACACAAGTTATTACAAGATCTGGGACAAGGAAATACAGCTGAAATTGAGGACGATTTTAATACATTTGGCAACCATGTGTACTTAAAAAATTACTCCCACCCTTTAGGACTACAAGCTAAAAATGACATTTTTGCCGTTTTAACGAAATACGAAGCAATGGAAATCGGCATGCAGGAAAAAAAGCTAGCATCGGTTGAAACGTCCACGACTTCCGGTACAATGTCTACATTTTCCCCTATAATAAGTGCTACGTCGGCTCCAGAATAGACAAATTGCACAATTATTCAACAACTTCAACCACAATATTATAATAGTCTTATGTTGAAGATTACCCTTATACCATCTAATAAGAACATTTAAGAAAAATCTATTGTTAAAAATAATAATAAAAAACGGTTAGGTACTTACCGCAACGTGATTGAAAGTTTCTCCTGCGGTGTAATTGTGCCTTTTGTTTGTATATCTTTTTTGATTAAACTTAATACATAATAAAACCGTTTTTGATTTAGTCTAAAAAATGCCTGAATTTGCCGTTCCCGAATGTTAAGTGCTTATTTATTATCACAGAAAAAAATCCTTCTCTATGTCTACTTTTGTATACCGGGTGTAAATCAAATAGGGACCACCCCTGTAACTTTTAAACGGGTCGTTACATTTTGTTCAAATGTTGGCGGGTTATATTAGTGCCAGTTTGGGATTTTTTACATAAAAAACAATATGACCGACTTCCAATTTCACCGAAAATGACGCAAAAGCTGAAAATTTAAGTGGAATACCCTGTATATTTTTACATGTTTGTATTCTACGGCTTGAAATACATATAGTTCATCTGCCAAATGTCAACTCAAACGCCATTTTGCTATGACAGAGTCGGCTTCAGGAGCATAGTCGGCTTCAGGAGCATGTTGTGTTAATAAAAATTAGAAAATTAAAAATTACTGCTCTTTATTTAGGAACTAAGGAAATTACTACGCATATCGTTTTACTAGTACTTGAAAGAGCTATTTAATATACAGGGTGGCCCATGTATGTTTTTATTAGGAACAGTGAGTTTTAGTTAAAAAATCGTAATTTTTAAATTTGATCATTAACAAACTTCACAAAAATTAATTATTAGGAAAAATAATATTGTGGGGGTAATTGAACGTCAATTATCTATAATTCAGATGACGTCATAATGATTTAAAATTAAAAAAATATTTTAAAAAATAAAATTAAAATGGGGCCTGCGTTGACATTTGATAGTTGAACTGTATATATTTGAAGCCCTAGAATCCAAATATGTAAAAATATACAGGGTGTTCCATTTAAATTTTCAGCTTTTGTGTTATTTCCGGTGAAACCGAAAGTCAGCCATATTGTTTTTTATGTAAAAAAATCCCAAATTGGCACTAATATAACCCACCAAAATTTGAACAAAATCTAACGACCTGTTCAAAAGTTAGAGGGGTGGACCCTATTTGATTAACACCCGGTATAGAACTCATTTCTCTCCGTCGTTTTGCATATAAGTAAAACAAGTGAAACGCTACCTTTAATCCCAAAGTTTTCCCAAGTAAACATACTCTATCTATAGAGAAACAAAATTCAATTAAGAAAATGTTAAACTGTATGTCTATCATCAATAAACAGTACTTTCTTAGTTTATTAAGTACAATTAAGTAAAAGAAACAGAAATCACTATCGTTTACCTGTTTTATTTGCATCTTTGACTTGAAATGAATGTTTATTGTCTTGTCTCATTGAAACAAATTTAATAAAAAAAGACGTGATGTACTGAATTCCAGAAAAGGAATGAACTATTTATTATGGTTAACTAGAATAACAAAGATGTATATGGTAGATACAACTATGTTCAACAACGGAAGTGACTAGAAATGAATAACAAAGTTCTATCTACAAATTTACTTGCTCAGAGAGTTGTTAAGCTATATAAATAAATAGTTATCAGTAGGTAACTCATAACTAAATTATAGTTTATTTTTTCAACTTGTTCTCATGGAATACATGTAATAAACAGATCATGTTTGACATAATGCAAACTTCAAACCTCAAGACTTCAAAATGGATGCTCTACCCGATACACCTTTGTTATTTACAATGCTGTGATATGTCTTTGTGAGAAAGATCAGAAATCTTTATAGTTATCTCTAAATTTTATATGATTCTCTTTAAGTGTCAGATTCAAGTACATTTACCTTACATGATTTTTAACCTAAAAGATAAGTACCTACTTTTAATTGTAAAATATTAAAGCTATGGTTTTTGAAATCCTTGAGATTTTAATATAGTTAGCATAAAGCAATAAATTTACACATTTATTAGTATGTAAAAAGCTTGATTTTTTAAAGCTAAACATGAGAACTAACTCACCCTTTTTTTGAATCTGCTATGCCACCTTGGGATACTCAGAACCGGCACAAATCGTAATTTCAATTTCCACAAAAGTATTAATGTTCATATACATATATAATATATTATGTATGTATATATATATATATATATATATATATATATATATATATACATATATATATATATATATATATATATATATATATATATATATATATATATATATATATATATATATAATATATATATATATATATATATTACAAATATATGTTAAACCTAAAGATTATAAACTTTTAAAATATTCTAAATCTTGCCATTATATAAATGCACAAGTAAGAATAAGAAACATTATTGTAACAGGGAAAATGATATATACAGACATTCTCGGCTGACATGTACTAATTAGTATAGTATCATGTTGTTCACGAACAATCCCTTCTTTCATTGGAACTTCGACTATCACAGTTTCATCTGTCCAAAATCCTATTGGAAATATACACTCTGTACTGTTATTACAAGTTTTGGTTTCTGAACTTGTAGGAACTAATAAAGTTGGTTTATGAATATCAAAAATAGCATAAATATCATTCACAACAAAATCATTATCTGAATAAAAAATATAATAATAGTATCCATCAGAAACTACACTGTGTATTGTTTCCATACGTTCACCATTTTCTAAATAGTGAATCCCAGTACATAAATGACTTGGAGGAAAAGCTTCAGTTAATAATATTTGCCCATTATAACAGTTTAATAAATCTGTTTCAAAACTGGAAGCACTGTTTTCATCTGAAACACTTTCTGTGAAGTTTAAGGCATTTCCTCCATGTTCGATTTTTGTATCAAGAAGATGACCAGTATTACGTTTCACTCGGTTGATGTCAATGGCAGCTTCATCTGCTTGTAACTCATGTTGTAACTGATCTTTTTTAACTTTCTCCAAAGTGTCTGTAATCCCATCTTCATTATTTATTTCATTTATAACCATATTGTCTTCTATATAATCCACTTCATCTTCTAAATGAGGGGCTGGTTTTACGTTATCCTTATTCACATCTTGAGCAGATTCAAATGTAACTTTAACTTGCTTATATTCATGATCCATCTTAGCACCAAATGAAAAATTACCAGCCATTAATCCACAAGTGCGTAAGTTTTTCTCACCTCTTACTACTAATATTCTTGCTCCATCATAACGAGAGCATACTTTTAAATTTACAGTAGCTCCTTTTAATAAATAAAATCCCCAATACTCCAAAGTATCATCTGGTAGTGCCATTATTTTTTTAAGGCGTATAAGTTTACTTTGATTGCTTATGACTGGAGGACTATCTAACTGCATAGCATTAAAGCTTGCATTCATTTGTAAGCTATGTGCTGAACAAAATATTGAAGATATTCCATTTTTTATTTCCACAACGTCTGATTCTGCTAAAGCATACGGAACATCAGCGAACGTAACATGCCGAAGGTATAAGGGTGTAATAATTAAAACTGCTGGTAAAATTGTCGTCATTATGCAAAATACCACAACTCTTTTGACTCCATGCATGTTGCCAATTTCTGAAAAAGATACATTTACTGTAATTTGATTAAATTAACTATATAACTGTTCATTTTCCTTATAATGTAATTTACCTTAACATTAAAAAGGAACCAAAAAAATCAGCACCCATATCTCTAGGAATCAATTGAAAATTGATTTTAAATTAGGCCTAATATACAGAGTCCGTTTCTTATTCAAAAAATTTTAAGAAAAACATAGAAGTGGTCATAAAGAATAATGTCTAATATCACAACCTCCTCAAGATTAGCAGTCAGCATGTGCTTTTTATAATTTTTGTTTTTGATTTGTTATTGTTATGCTCCACCTTCTCCCCACTTTTTTATACATTGTTGACAATGTTGACATTGTTTTCTTTATTACATAAAGATCAACTATATATTTGCACGTGGGTATTAAATACAATGCTAATTACATTGTAGGATATACTACAATTCTAAAATACTCTCAAGTATGATCTGGTACTTTTACGGCCGTTTCTACCATTAGGTAAATCTATGCGGTAAGGTTATTATGCGTACAGTGATTTGTAGTAAAGTCACTGTTCGTGGTGCCTAAGGGCGCTATCTGTTAGCGGGTGGCAAAAGATGAAAAAATGTGCTATTCAGTAATGTCATGAAACTAAGTCTTATCATTAGTAATACTAGTAATAGTATATTACAAACCGCGCAACGAAGAGCTTCGTTACAGCCGAGCGTTGGTTAACTCATCGAGAGCGAAGCTCGAGATCAGTTAAAACCCCACAAGTGGTTAAAACGCAAGGCAGTAATAAAGCCTTCCTGCAAGGTTTGTATACTATTGTATTCGCAATCATCCAATGTTAAAAATAACAATTTACTAAAAATTTTGAATAGTAAATATCCTGATGTAACAAATACAAATCAAAGTAGGTGGGCGTAGAAATAAATACATAAAATTATAACTGTCAAATTGCAAAAAAGTCGGTTTTGTCGAAAAAAACTCAAAAAGCTAATAATGTCGTGACCTGCTACTCCTAACTCCATACGAGTTAGGAAAGATTCTTAATGTTTTTTTAGTAGGTTTTTAAATATGTTATACATCCATTGATTAATAAACCAAAAATGAATTGTACAGATTATGAGGTTCATGATAGTTATGCAACCATTTATTTATTTATGTAATAAGGAATGTGGGGCATGAATGCATCACCCAAGAAGTCTGGGTGGTACCAAATTATCCTCAGTAAGGGGAAGGAGAGGAAGAAAATCTTTCAAATTAGATATAAAAGTATAAGTTTGTATGCTCTCTAGTCTAAGTGGCAAATGAAGTGGTGGTTTATGGTAGGTTTTTAGGTGTCCCATATCATAATGCAGTAGTGTTAAAAAAAATAAAATCTATTTAATTCTGTATTTTATTTACTTCGGTTTCTAAAAGTACATAGTTAATTAAATGGAGATCGAAAAGTTACTCATATGTATTCGTAAAATATCTGTGCGATCTTGGAGACAATTCATTTCAAAATTATGTTTAATTATGTTTTGTCATTAAGTCTTTTTATGGTTCTTATAGTAAGGCTAATTTTTTCATTTCACAAAAAATTCTATTCGTAGCGACGTTGGATCCCGGTAAGCACATGTACATTTCAATAATTTTTAATATGTTGTTGTGTGGTATATCTTCATTTTTGAAGTGGTTAAAAAGCTCGACCCACTGTTTGTTAATAAAAACAGAAATTTCTTTCCACTCTTTTATTTTTTGACTGGTTGTATATTTTTTAATGCACACAATTTCATGAAAAAGTTCCGAATCATCTATACCTATGAACATTAAGGTGTTGTTTAAAAAACAGTTAATTAGTTTCCAACATCTGACTATAAAGGTTTTTTTTAGCAATACCCAACAAAGCGCTTGCGAAACTTCAAAAGTGTTGAGTCGATTTATCTAAATAGGCTATACAATTAGTATACAACATGGTCACTGACGTTTTAAATTGAGTTACGTCTAAATCTTCTTCTTCATTTACCAAAGCTACTAGCATAGTGTTAACTCGATTTGGCAAAAACCTTTCATTTATTCGTTCCATTAATTGTTGCTTTAAATTTGATAGAACCGTATATTTTTTTTTATGATTGTGGACCTGAACAGGCTAAATTTGGCCTATCGTGCTAAAGCACTTAGGAACACTTAGAAGGATGGATAGAGGGATAATGAATTGCCAATAGATGCTTATGAACAGCTACCTTAAATTTTCTCATAAGTGAGAGGAAAATAGGAACTAGGGAGATCATTCCAGAGTTTAGAAGCCGTGTAGAAACATGTAGATTGCGCCCGTTTGGTACGACAAGTGGAGACTTGTACTGCATACTGATGATGTGAATGAGCGAACCGAGTATTTCTCGCAAAGATAGCCCGAGATGGTATCAAAGAATACAATTCAGCAGCACAATAGCCGCTGTAATAACGGTATAATACAAAGAAAGAACTGAAGCCATCGTTCTATGCTCAAGGGACTGTATGTGAGGAGTTAAGGACGGGTCATTTATAAGCCTAATCGCTCTCTTTTGAATACGATCAACGATATCGAGAGCGTATTGGGGAGCACTAACCCAGAGGTGAGAATTATATTCCAGATGGGGCCGAATTTGGGCCTTATACAGCAGAAGGAGTTGTCGAGAGGTAAAGTACTGCTTAGATCTGTACAAAAAGCCTATTTTACGAGCAGCTGTTTTGGTAGCTGACAGAAGATGGTCAACCCATGAGAGATTTCAAGATACAGTCATACCCAACAGAATAATAGAGTTTGAAAACTTAACAACTGAGCCATTCATACTTACAACAGGAAATGATCGATCTTTTTCGGCGGACATAAGGCAACAATGAGTTTTGTTAGCATTAAATTTAACTAGATTATTGCTTCCCCATTCGAGAATACGTTGAATGTCTTTGTTGATTGAATTTGCCATTTCAGCTTTAATTTCTTGATTTGACATAGAAGGTGGATTATCACTAGGAGTAGACTGAGATGAACTACAGTGAAGAGTGCTATCGTCAGCAAAGTAATGGATGGGGATAGTTGTTGAAGAAATAAGGTCAATTATGTACAGCAGAAAAAGTGTAGGCGCTATAACGGATCCCAATGGTACGCCCGCATTAATGCTAACTTCTTTTGAAAAAAAGCCATCAACTACGACATGTATTCGTCTTTTATCAAAAAAACTAGAAACCCAGTTGATGAGCGTATCATTTAACCCAAACGAGGTGAGTTTGGCAAGTAAACACTTATCCCAAACTTGGTCAAATGCCTTTGAAATATCTAAAGCAACTACAACTGTTTCACCGGTCTGCTCTACTGTATTGTTTCAAACTTGGGTCACATATGAAAGAAGATCGCCTGTTGAACGACTTTGCCTAACCATATTGGTGGTCACTAAGGAGTTTGTTAGTTTCAAGGAACGTGAGCAGTTGTTGATTGATGGCTTTTCCCTGCTTTTAGACAAAATGGAAGTGATAGCAATTGGTCGGTAGTTTGAGGGATCGGTCTTATCGCCTTTTTGGGGAATAGGTCGAACGTTTGCTAACATCCATGATTAAGGGAATTTCCAAGAAGACATAGAGATCGTATAGAGCTCAGATAGGACTTGTACTCGTTCGGGGGAACATTTCTCTAAGACTGTAGCTGGGGTACCGTCTGGGCCAGTAGCCTTATTGAGATCAAGCCTACTGATGATCGATTCCAAGAGATTGTACCGAAAATGAATTGGTTTCATAGAGTATGAAGAAGAGTTGACTAGGGGCACATCTTTTCCAGAATCATTGAGACACGAGTTTGATGAAAACAAATCCACAAAAACATTGGCTTTGTCTACAGAATCAGCAACTACCGATACGTCAATAGATGTCAGGGGGGGAAATAAAGATGTTCCAAAGTTTTTACTAATGGCTTTAGCTAAAGACCAAAATTTACGACTGCCTAAAGGAGATGTAGCTAGTTCATTGCAAATGCCTTTGAGATATCTAAAGCGACTACAACTGTTTCACCGGACTGCTCTACTGTATTGTTCCAAACTTGGGTCACATATGAAAGAAGATCGCCTGTTGAACGACTTTGCCTAACCCCATATTGGTGGTCACTAAGGAGTTTGTTAGTTTCAATGAACGTGAGCAGTTGCTGATTGATGGCTTTTTCCATGATTTTAGACAAAATGGAAGTGATGGCAATTAGTCGGTAGTTTGAGGGATCGGTCTTATCGCCTTTTTTGGGTATAGGTTGAACATTTGCTAACTTCCAAGATGAAGGGAATTCCTCAGAAGACATAGAGATCGTATAGAGCTTAGATAGGACTGGTACTAGTTCGGGGGAACATTTCTTTAAGACAATAGCTGGGATACCGTCTCCGCCAGTCGGCTGGTTGAGATCAAGCCTACTGATGATCGATTGCAAGAGCTTTTACCAAAAATGAATTGGTTTCATAGCGTATGAAGAAGAGTTGACTAGGGGCACATCTTTTCCAGAATCATTGAGACACGAGTTTGATGAAAACAAATCCACAAAAACATTGGCTTTGTCTACAGAATCAGCAACTACCGATACGTCAATAGATGTCAGGGGGGGAAATAAAGATGTTCCAAAGTTTTTACTAATGGCTTTAGCTAAAGACCAAAATTTACGACTGCCTAAAGGAGATGTAGCTAGTTCATTGCATTTTCGTTGTTCGAACAACTTTTTAATTTTAGTGATTTCACTTTTGCAGCTATTTCTAGCACCAACGTATTCTACATGACTGTCGACCGATCTATTAGATTTCCATTTAATGTAATATTTATTTTTTAAAGATATTGCATCAGCACAAACCTTATTGAACCAGGGTTGGGAACGTGAATGACCAATACGGTACTGTTTTTTGGGAATGTATAACTCCATTCCCATGAGGATGACTTCATATACTGATAGAGCGATGTCCGAAGAAGAGGACGACTTAAAACAATATTCACGCCATGGAAAGGTTGTAAAGAAATCCCGTAAATCACTACATCGAGCTGACTTAAACCACCACGAGGTTATATCGGTTTTGCGAACAACAGTGGAATTAGGTACAGTAGAAATGATTTCTATTAGACAATGGTCGGAAAGACCTAAAGGCGAAAAAACGGAAGTTTTATAAACAAGAGGGTTTGATGTAAGAAAGAGATCTAGAAGATGTGGAGTATGGTTAGGGTTATCAGGGATTCTTGTGGGTTCAGAGATCATTTGTGTGAGATCACACGAAATAGCAAATGTTACTGCACTATGACCAGCGGGATATGTAGTGGATGAAAACTGAAGCCAATTACAGTTATGAACATTGAAATCGCCTATAATTGAAACATCGCAAGATGGAAAATGAGACAGGAGATAGTCAACTTTCTTACTAAGGTAATCGAAGAAGTCTTGAAAGTTACTATCATTAGGAGACCTATAAATGCATTATAGAATTTCACAAAATTAGGACCAGAATGTTTAAACCAAATCACGTCAAAATTTTTATTTTCTAAGGAAGAAACTCTCTTGCAAGCAATTCTGTCCTTGATGTAGGGACATACGCCTCCTTTATATCGAAAGATAGAGTGAAGGTGGTATTGACGAAATTGCAAGTCGGATGACTCGGAACTTGCAGAGGAGACTTGGGTTTCAGATAGAAACAAAATATCAGGTGGTAATTTTTCAAGATGTTGGTGAATAGCATTAAGATTAGATCTGATACCGCGGATGTTGCAGTAGTGAATCAGAAAGTTGATACTTTCGATGACCGAGGTCGCTTGGGCCCTGCCCTCCCGGACATCCGAATGGGGTAGGATTTGACGTCCGGAATTTATTACCTACAAATCACAGCCATCTTATTTTTTAATTTGGGACTTTTAATCCGATAGGAAGACAGTGAGGGCGAGAAGGAAGAATAAGGATGAGAATAAATTAAGGATGATGGAAAAGGTAACTGGCAGCCCTTACCGAGCTCAGAAAATCGGAGACCCAATATTAAGGAGCCCATGGGTAAGGTGGTGTTACCTCCCCGGCTGGCATGGAGTATACATGCCTACCACCTGCCATACTTCTATCATTGGTGATTTTTCAGATTCCACTTGCGGCAAACATTTATGAAACGTAGAAGCTCGTGAGTGAAGAAACCATAACCAAGCTTCAAGAATTCTATCGAAGGTAACAAAGCTAACCATCTGGTTTTACTGCTTTCCAACAGTTTTTGGTATTCAACATTAACAAACTCACAAAATGCTTTTAATTGTTCAACTCAAACAGTATAAATGTTGGAATAGCCATAGATTTTCACAATAATGGCTTCGATGTCAATTGGCAAACAATCTGATTATTTGTTGAATACAGTTATGAAATATATGAGCAGCACAGTTCACCCTAACTAAAGGTCTTTTAAGTAGCTGCTGTACTTTATGAAAGACTTTATTTTGACTATGTCTTGCTGCTCCTCCAAAATTTCAATTTGTATTTTGTATTTCATAAAATATCTTACGAGTATAAGAAATTTTTATGCTCCCATGATTTGAACAATCGGTGTAGAGTGTTATAAAATTGACCGTTCCAAGATCATTTTGTATGGAGCGTAATGATTCTTTTTATAAAGTGTTACACATAATACTTTCAGATTTGGTTCTAGCACAAGCCAATTTTTGTTGGCAGTAACTTTTCATTAGTTTACTATTTTTTTAAACACTTTACATAGCTATCTGAGGTTGTTTTTTTATAAATGGATATTCACTTTGCAAAACTCTATTAAATGTACACTTATTATTTTGAAAACAGGTATTTACTCGTATTCACACTTAACCTTAACTAACGAGCTATTAACACTATATTTATTTACACGCACCGGTATATTTATTTTCCTCACGTACAAGATACCGTCGTAAGCAAATTCTTTTCGCACTAGACTTGATACCTAATACCTCCTAAGCAGGACCACACTCTATTTATTTAAGTGGACAACCGTGTCAGAAAAGTCTTGAAAAAGGGACTTTTTTATAAATACGAAACATTTACGTAATTTATTTAAATAATTACATACACGAAATGGTGTGTTTAAAAAGGGACTGTACCGTATAATACGGGACGAATGGTCTCCCTATGCTAATGGCAACGCACAGCTATCTAGATTGTAAAACTTTTATGTGATGAAAGGTCAAGAAAATTTATTATAAAGTATGAATTACGATCGGCGCAGAAATTCTGCAAACTCGAGTGTGAAGTTTAATAAAAAAATCGAATGACTTTCTTATGCTGGTGTTGGTGCATTAGCAACGAGTACCTATACAAGACAAAGAGACTAGAGAGAACATCCTTTTATACATACCTATAGGTTGCGTAATAAAGAGGCGTTGATCAGTCCGAGAGAAACTATTTTTAAGTTATGAATATTTGTGCTCACGTGAAATGTACAAAGTAGCCAACTAATAAATCTATAAATCATAAAAGTGCGTAAGCTTAAACATACCTTTCTGTTTAGAAATGTAATTAAGTTAGCACAAAAAATTATTTTTTATTCATCTTAGCAGTATAAAATAGTAATGCACTTATCCTTTTAAGATCGATCTATGCCCTTAATGGGTTTATATAAAATATGTACGTATTGCAAACAATGTTAAACGATAAATGAATCCTACCATTGAGTAAAAAATCATGCTTTATCATACGTTATTTCAACTGGTGTGTAAAAGCCAAATAACAACCCATTTTACTTTTATTTTTTTAAAGAAATGGACTATTTTTTACAACCATATTTGACCAATAGTTTCCGAATATATACGAAGAACATAATGAAGTGATGTTAGTAGAAGTGAGGCACCTTGGTCGCCATCTTGGATTTTGACGTCACAAGACCGCCCACGTGAGACCGTATTTTCCACCCCAATGGTTTCTTTTCGGAGGCCTTTTTCAATCCCTAATTATTTTTGTTTTTATTCGTCCACGTGGGGACCGTATTTTCCACCCCTATGGTTTCTCTTCGGGAGGCCTTTTTCAACCCTTTTAATCCCGAATTATTTTTGTTTTTTACTTGCCTACGTGTAGGACGTGTTTTTTCACCCCTATTTTATGGCCGCCCGCGTGTAGGACGCGTTTTTCTACCCCTATGGTTTCTTTTCGGAGGTCTTTTTCAACCCTTGATGGAATTTTCACCCCAATTAGAGCCCTTTTGGTTGTGTTACGAACTTTTTTGTCGGTTCACACCTATGGCTTCTTTTTGGAAGTCATTTTTAACCTCTTGATAAAATTTTCATCCTAATTACCGCCTCTTTGGCAGTTTAGCCCCTAGAAGGTAGGCAAATGCTTGCGCGTACAGTGTTCTAATAAGGAGGCTTAATGCTAGCTTGTAAGACACGTGTAGGGCTTCGCAACTTGTTCTCGGGCCTTCGCCCCCTGGCTGGAGATGGTATGGGGACCCTAACCTTATAAGACAAGTGCAGAGCTTAGCCCCTATCGTGGACTCCCTTGGTGCAATTGTATGCGGGTTCTAACTTAATCTAACAACTGTAGGCCTTCGCCCCGTCATACAAAATTGTATTCTAATAAGATGGCCCTTGTAAGACAGGACTTGTATCAGGGTCTGCGCCCTGGCCCCTTTGAGGAAAAATTGATTTTAGCGCCATCTAGTGGCGTATAGACTAATGAACATTTTCTATAATAGAAGTTGATAATTGCACACCTATCTCTTGCTATATCTCGTTTCTCTTTCTCCCTCTCTCTCTTTCGGCTCTTTCTCACACACACAAACAAATCAATTAATTAATTAATCAATCAAACAAATCATGCTCTATCAAATCAACCAGATCAATCTCAATCAAGCAACCGAAATTATGTCTTATAGTTTGCGAAAACCAGATTACAGTTCAAAACTGAATACATTAAATTCTAATTAAATTTGACGTGAAATAATAAATAGTTTCCACCCTAATGCAATGATGCTTTATATATAGGCAGATTCTCTCTTTCTAAACAGGCACCACCCATACATTCGGAAAATTATACCTGATTTATTTGCATGTTCAATTACAAACACACAAAATTGTTTCATAGAAACGTGTTCATTAACTGTTATAAAAACCCCATTAAAAAGACCGCAAAGTAATAATTACTTATATATAACATAGAGTTAAATTAAATTAACATGTTTTTAAGAATACTAAACTGATATAATGGAAATAAAAGGCAAAAGGTTTTGAAGGTTTTATTATTACACGCGAATTAACAATAACTACAATAAGTTTGAAATCTACGAATACGTACCAACTATTTGTAGACCTGATATTATGACGTCATCCTATAAGAGTAATAATTCATTTTAAAAATCTTTATCGACATTTTTGTTAGCAATAAGGAAAAAGCATATATATCAAAAATAATACGTTGACCTTTAGAAGCGTTTTTCTTTCAGTTGTTCTAATAATAACCATATGTTGAACTGAAATATTTTTTATACAACGTATCCACATGTAGTCTCACTGAACACGTTTTATGAATGGTTGGATATAAACTGGCTATTGCATTCCGAACATTAACTAATTTAGAAAGTAATACACAAAACCTGATTACTGCTACTGGTATTTAGCATTTATATTGTACTTATAAAATTTACATTCAAAACACTTACAAATATTTTAAAAATTTTGCTAACGCAAAATTACCTTAAATAATTTGAATCTTGAGATTACATAAACTATTGTATACTCAATTACGCACACACCCACGCACACACTCGCACATACACACACACACACACACACACACACACACACACACACACACACACACACACACACACACACACACACACACACACACACACATACACACAAACACACACATGTACTTCACGTTATATGGATTTTTATCAGTTGGGATTAATAGCAATGTTAACTAAACGCTTTAAAATTTTTAATCTGAAATAAGAGTGACGTAACCTAATTTTATCTGAAATTTCATAGAGAGCATCACCATCATCGAGGTTTTAAGATACAATCACCTCTTCGTCTTCACCTTGAACGATTATATTGTAACAACCTATAAAGCAGCTAATAACCCCTGACAGTTTATTATCAGACACTATTATTATTATTATTACATGGGTATGAGATTATCCCTAAATTAACTGGTTTCAGCACGGCTCTGGAAATGCTGCACACTCTTCAAATCTTTCAGTTCGTTCGCAGAAGCTGTACCGTGTTCATTTCCTTCAATTTTATCTGCATACTGTTTCGAGACTGTAGTACGTTTTCTAATACATAAACAGAATCTTCAATATTGTGATGCGTGTAGCAGTAAAACACGTTAGCTAGCTAGAATCACCTCTATATTATTTTACATGCAAGCCTGACCTTATCATCAATACATCTGTCAAAAAGCTAATTAAACATAGCTCCACGGACTGGGCATAGCAGCGTTTCCAATTATGGCTTTTAGTCAACACAATATTGCCTACAACTACATACAATCGACTATCATTGTTTTAGCACGAGGAGCATACGAAGACACGCTAACACGAAAACACGCAAACGCAAAAAGATACAAACACGAAAACACGCTAACGCAAAAACACGCAAACGCTAAAACACACAAACGAAAACACGCTAACTCGAAAACACACAAACGAAAACACGAAAACACGCTAACATGAAAACACGCTAACACAAAAACACGCATACGCAAAAACACACAAACGAAAACAAGCTAACACGAAAACACGCTAACGCAAAAGTACACAAACGAAAACACGCTAACACGAAAACACGCAAACACGAAAACACACAAGCGGAAACACGCTAACCCAAAAACACGAAAACACACAAACGAAAACATGCTAACACGAAAACACGCTAACACGAAAACACACAAACGAAAACATGCTAACACGAAAACACGCTAACACGCAAATGCGAAAATATACAAACGGAAACACGCTAACGCTAGAACACACAAACGAAAACACGCTAACACGAAAACACGTTAACACGAAAACACGCTAACACGAAAACAAGCTAACACGAAAACACGCTAACGCTAGAACACACAAACGAAAAAGCTAACACGAAAACACGCTAACGCAATGAAAACAACGAAAACACGCTAATCGAAAACACGTAAACGAAAACACGCTAACACGAACACGAACGAAAACACAACACGAAAACACGCTAACCGAAAACACGTTAACACGAAAACACGCTAACACGAAAGCACGCAAACGCGAAAACACACAAACGAAAACACTCTAACACGAAAACACGTTAACACAAAAACACGTTAACACGAAAACACGCTAACATGAAAAGACGCTAACACGAAAACACGCAACGACGAAAACAACTAAACACGAAAACACAACACGAAAACAGCTAACAGCTAACACGAAAACACGCTAACGCTAGAACACACAAACGAAAACACGAAAACACGCTAACACGAAAACACGTTAACACGAAAACACGCAAACGCGAAAACACACAAACGAAAACAAGCTAACGCGAAAACACGCTAACGCTAGAACACACAAACGAAAACACGCTACCTCGAAAACACAAACGAAAAAAAAGCTATCACGAACACACGCTAACACGAAAACACGCGAACACGAGAACACGTTAACGCGAAAACACGTAAAACGAAAACACGCAAATTCGAAAACACGCCAGCGAAATACACAGGTGGAGGAGAAGGACGAATCTCAAAACCATGATAATGATGGCGACGAATCACGGTTCAAGAAGAAGAAGATCGATAAAGGTTGTTATTAAACAAAAATGATGTATTGTTGTTTATAATAATAATAATATATTTTCAAACGCTAAGCTTTCCTTCAATTTTGTTGATAAACTTGTTTTTCCTAACGGTGCTCTCCGTCTTGATTCATGTTTGCAGCTTTACGAGTTTTCGCGTTAGCGTGTCCTTCTTGTGTTGGCGTGTTTTCGTGTTTGTATGTTTTCGCGTTTGCGTGTTTTCGTGTTTGTATGTTTTCGCATTTGCGCGTTTTCGTGTTAGCATGTTTTTGTTTGTGTGTTTTCGTGTTAGCGTGTGTTCGTGATAGCGTTTTTTCGTTTGTGTGTTTTCGTGTTAGCGTGTTTTCCTGTTGGCGTGTTTTCGTGTTAGCGTGTTTTCGTGTTTGCGCGTTTTTGCGTTAGCGTGTTATCGTTTGTGTGTTTTCGTGTTTGCGTGTTTTCGTGTTAGCGTGTTTTCATTTGTGTGTTTTCGTGTTTGCATGTTTTCGCGTTTGCGTGTTTTCGTGTTAGCACGTTTTCGTGTTAGCGTGTTATCGTGTGTGTCATAGCGTTCGCGTGTTTTCCTGTTAGCTTGTGTTCGTTTGTGTGTTTTCTCCTTTGCGTGTTTTCGTGTTTGTATGTTTTCGCGTTTGCGTGTTTTCGAGTTAGCGTGTTTTCGTTTGTGTGTTCTAGCGTTATCGTATTTTCGTGTTAGCTTGTTTTCGTTTGTGTGTTTTCGCGTTTGCGTGTTTTCGTGTTAGCGTGTTTTCGTGTTAGCGAGTTTTCGTGTTAGCGTGGTTTCGTGTTAGCGTGTTTTCGTTTGTGTGTTCTAGCGTTAGCGTGTTTTCGTTTGTATATTTTCGTATTTGCGTGTTTTCGTGTTAGCATGTTTTCGTTTGTGTGTTTTCGTGTTAGCGTGTTTTCGTTTGTGTGTTCTAGCGTTAGCGTGTTTTCGTTTGTATATTTTCGTATTTGCGTGTTTTCGTGTTAGCGTGTTTTCGTGTTAGCATGTTTTCGTTTGTGTGTTTTCGTGTTAGCGTGTTTTCGTGTTAGCGTGTTTTCGTTTGTGTGTTTTCGTGTTTGCGTGTTTCTGCGTTAGCGTGTTTTCGTGTTAGCGTGTTTTCGTATGCTCCTCGTGCTGAAACAATGATAGTCGATTGTATGTAGTTGTATGCAATATTGTGTTGACTAAAAGCCATAATTGGAAACGCAGCTTGCTATGCTGAGTCCGTGGAGCTATGTTTAATTAGCTTTTTGACAGATGTATTGATGATAATGTCAGGCTTGAATGTAAAATAATATAGAGGTGACTCTAGCTAGCTAACGTGTTTTGCTGCTACACGCATCACAGTATTGAAGGTTCTGTTTATGTATTAGAAAACGTACTACAGTCCCGAAACAGTATGCAGATAAAATTGAAGGAAATGAATACGGTACAGCTTCTGCGAACGAACTGAAAGACTTGAATAGTGTGCAGCATTTCCAGAGCCGTGCCGAAACCAGTTAATTTAGGGATAACCTCATGTCCATGTAATAATAATAATAATTATAATAATACTGTCAGGGGTTATTAGCTGCTTTATAGGTTGTTACAATATAATCGTTCAAGGTGAAGACGATGAGGTGATTGTATCTCAAAATCTCGATGATGGTGATGCTCTCTATAAAATTTTAAATAAAATTAGATTACGTCACTCTTATTTCAGATTAGAAATTCTAAAGCGTTTAGTTAACGTTGCTATTAATCTCAAATGATAAAAATCCATATAACGTGAAGTACAGATGTGTGTGCGTGTGTACGTGTGTGCGTGTGTGTGTGTGCGTGCGTGCGTGTGTGTGTGTGGATGTGTGGTGTGTGGGTGTGTAGGTGTGTGGTGGGTGCGTGGGTGCGTGGGTGTGCGTGAGCGTGGGCGTGTGCGTGGGCGTGGACGTGGGCGTGGGTGTGGGCGCCGGCGTGTGCGTGTGCGTGGGCGTGTGCGTGTGCGTGTGTGCATTTATGTAATCTCAAGACTCAAATTATTTGAAGTAATGTTGCGTTAGCAAAATTTTTAAAATATTTGTAAGTGTTTTGAGTGTAAATTTTATAAGTAGAATATAAATGCTAAATACCAGTAGCAGCAATCAGGTTTTGTGTATTAATTTCTAAGTTAGTTAATGATCGTTATGCAATAGCCAGTTTATATCCAACCATTCATAAAACGTGTTTAGTGAGACTACATGTGAATACGTTGTGTAAAAAATATTTCGGTTCAACATATGGTTATTATTAGAACAACTGAAAGAAAAACGCTTCTAAAGGTAAACGTTTATTTTTAATATATATGCTTTTTCCTTGATATTGCTAACAAAAATGTCGATAAAAATTTTTTAAATGTATTATTACTATTATAGGATGACGTCATAAGGTCAGGTCTACAAATAGTTGGTACGTATTCGTGGATTTTAAACTTGTAGTTATTGTTAATTCGCGTATAATAATAAAACCATTAAAAGCTTTTGCCTTTTATTTCCATTATATCAGTTTGATATTCTTAAAAACATGTTAATTTAATTTAACTCTATGTTATATATAAGTAATTATTACTTTCCGGTCTTTTTAATGGGGTTTTTATAACAGTTAATGAACGCGTTTCTATGAAACAATTGTGTGTATGTAATTGAACATGCAAATAAATCAGATATAATTTTCCGAATGTATGGTTGTGCATGTTTAGAAGGAGAGAATCTGCCTGTATATGTAGCATCATTGCATTAGGGTGGAAATTATTTATTATTTCACGTCATATTTAATTAAACTTTGATGTATTCAGTTTTGAACTGTAATCTGGTCTTAGCAAACTGTAAGACATAATTTCGGTTGCTTGATTGAGATTGATCTGATTGATTTGATCGAGCATGATTTCTTTGAGATTGATTAATTAATTAATTGATTTGTTTGTGTGTGTGAGAAAGAGCCGAAAGAGAGAGAGGGAGAAAGAGAAACGAGATATAGCAAGAGAGAGGTGTGCAATTATCAACTTCTATTATAGAAATTAAAATATTAAAATCAATTTTTCCTCAAAGGGGCCAGGGCGCAGACCCTGATACAAGTCCTGTCTTACAAGGCTAGGCCATCTTATTAGAATACAATTTTGTATGACGGGGCGAAGGCCTACAGCTGTTAGATTAAGTTTGGACTCGCATACAATTGCACCAAGGGGGCCCATGGTAGAGGCTAAGCTCTGCACTTGTCTTATAAGGTTAGGGTCCCCATACCATCTCCAGCCAGGGGCGAAGGCCCGAGAACGAGTTGCGAAGCCCTACACGTGTCTTACAAGCTAACATTAAGCCTCCTTATTAGAACATTGCCTACCTTCTAGGGGCTCAATTGGCAAAGAGGCGGTAATTAGGGTAAAAATCCCATCAAGGGGTTAAAAATGACTGCCAAAAGAAGCCGTAGGTGGAACCGACAAAAAAGTTCTTAACACAACAAAAAGGGCTCTAATTGGGGTGAAAATTCCATCAAGCGTTGAAAAAGACCTCCGAAAAGAAACCATAGGGGTAGAAAAACGCGTACTACACGCGGGCGGCCATAACATAGGGGTGAAGAAACACATCCTACACGTGGGCGAGTAAAAAACAAAAATAATTAGGGATGAAAAGGATTGAAAAAGGCCTCCGAAAAGAAACTGTAGAGGTGGAAAATACGCTCCCCCCACGTGGGCGAATAAAAACAAAAATAATTAGGGGTTGAGAAAGGCCTCCGAAAAGAAACCATAGGGGTGGAAAATACGGTCTCACACGTGGGGGGTCTTGTAACGTCAAAATCCAAGATGGCGGCCAAGATGCCTCACTTCTACTGGTGTTGATCGAAGTATTTGATATAATTAATTTTTAAGGTTTCATACGAAACATTTGTATAAAAAAATCTTATGTAAAGTTCACTTTAAAAGAGAGTTCTATACTTTCGACGATTTTCCAAAGATTCACAAAAAGTACTTGGCTGTGTAAAGTGCTTATATTTTTTATTAACGTAACTGATCTAAAATTGAATCATCTTTAAATAAGGTCTTTATAAAGTACCTTTATCCTAAATTGATTTTAACCAAAATTTGATAGAACCGAAATAGTTTGATTAGTGATAACACTATTTCGATATCACATGTAGAATTTTAAATGAATGTTAGCTTTTCGTGTATATTATTTTAGAATGTTACTATCGTAATTTTGTTAAAAGCAAATAGAAGCGTTTTGTTGCTGTAAATAATCCAAGAAACAATAATATGCGTTTTTCGGCTTAATTTTGTGTTATCGCGCTAAATGATCTGTTCTCGTAAAACGGTTAGTACCACGTAGGTAATAGCATATCAGTTCGTTTTTAGGTAGTGTCGTTAGAGTAAAGGTAATTGAAGATTTAGTTCAACCATTCTTAGTGTGTTATTTGAGTACAGGAATGTTGTTTATCTCGGTTTTAGTTATGGGGTTTTGAACGACACACGTGTGAATGAAGTTATTTTTGTCGCCAAAAACGTCCACTTTTCCACTTTGCTTTTACAATGCGCACTGATATTTACATATAATATGGTAATAATTGGGACAAATAAAATTAAGGTTTAAGATGATTGATTTTGGAAGCTTAAAACTGCATGTTTCAACCAATTAATTACATTTATTATTGAAATTTTAAGTATTACGTTCCTTCGGAAGCGAATTTATTTGTTTTTGACTTTAACGTACATTTTACTCATTGAATATTATTTTTTTATTATAATACACACACACACACACACACACACACACACACACACACACACACACACACACACACACTATACATATATATATATATATATATATATATATATATATATATATATATATATATATATATATATATATATATATATATATCTAAAGTGTCCCAATAGTGCGTATTCGGTCGATAGCTCCTTAGCCATTAAACTTAGAAGATAAGTTTAAATACGAAAGTTGTCTATTTTTATAGGCTGCATAATCTAAAAATAGTTTGGTTTCTACAGGGTGTAATATAAAAGCGGTACAATATAGAACTTTTGATTTTTAAATAGAACACCCTATATATTATTTTATTTTTTGATTCTCCTTATAATTTTACATCTTTTTATAAGAATTACTTACAAGCTAAATCTTACAGTTTTTGAGATATTTGCAAAGTTAACTAAAAACTGACATCTTTATGTAGTAATTCAAGTAGGCGTATCTCAGTTATTTTTAAAGATAAAAAAATAATCTTTGGTATAGAATTTATTCATACATGAGCTTACTTTAATCTATTGTCAAAATTGGATTTCAATATACACGGTGATCACAAAAATTAATTCAATAACAAATTTGAAAATGCTATATCTTTATTTTTTAAATGGCACACCCTATATTTTTTTAATGCTTTGTCTTCGTCTATTAGTCGGCTTTCATTTGTGTTAAATATGTTCTATACCTATCTCTAATAGTTTCGGAGATATTTAAGTTTATTCAATTTTTTCGTTGATAACACTGAAGAAGAGTAACATTAGTCGGTCAAAGCAAACTATGAATACATAAGAAACTAAAAAACATATTAACTAAAATACAAACACTTAAAGTTATAATAAATGTTCAATGTGGCCACCATTTTGTTACTGGCAAACATGAAGTCTTTGAATAAACGACAAATCTACTTTTCGTAACGTGGAAACATTTATATTTTGAATGACGTCTCTAATTCTTGCCTTTATATCATCTACAGTTGGGCAAGAAGTTTAAAAATGAATCTCCATTGACCGTGTTTTCAAAAAAATATGGTCCTATAATTCTTTCCCCAATAATTCCGGCCCAAACATTAAGTGACCAGCGGTGTTGATGATCAACAATAGTAGATATACTGTACCGATCCTGGGCCACTTTTCGACTACGGGAGGGAACAGTTATGAGAAGGGTGTTTTGCTATATGAATCATCCTAACGGTTTTAACCAAAAACGTCACTATATTTCAAGGTTGGTAACATTTCCTGCTTCATGGTCATCGCAGGCTACGTGGCAGGTTGGTAACATTGTCTCTTCAAAATCAAAGCGTTCATGTACATGGTTTATCAAGGTCAAGGTCATCATCTTCAAGGTCACCGCTTCAAGGGCACGCGGCAGGAAAGGTTGATAACACTGCCTTTTCAAGGTCCCCCACTTCAAGGTCACTCTCATTGCGAAGATTCTCATCGTACACACACACACCTCGCTTCAAGGTCATTCACATTTCTTATCTTCAAGGTCATCCATACACGCACGCGCGCCCTGCTTCAAGGTTGAATCAGGGTCATCATACACATTGCCCTCATCAATATTCCTGAAGGTCATTGAAGTAGCTAGGTTTGAAAAAGGCACTAGAAGTTACTAGATGCTTACAATTTTCAAGGCGATACTTCTGAGAAATGAACAAAGGCGATTCATTGTTCCGTTATAATTTCTAAAAATAGATTGTTATCTAAATACACCTCAATTCTGAGAAATCAATTTTTAGGAACAAAGGAGAGCCATTGTTCAAGCCGACGCTTAAAGGCCTATGCTTATAATTTTCAAGGTCACACCTCTGATAAAAGAACAAAGGTGATTCATTGTTTTGGCTGAGTCATAGCTTCTGAAATTCTGAGAAATCAAGTTTCAAGAACAAAGACGATGCATTGTTCAGACTGATGCTTCAAGGTCATCTAATAAGTAAAATATTTTTTATAAAACTTATAATTTATTAACCACAATATTCATCTATATATACAGATAAAAAATCGATTTAAGTAAATATACATATTATGGGAAGTTTGATGTACTGTCACTTAACATTTTGTAATACTTTTGCTGGATTATATCTATTTTATTTATTATTTGTTTCTCACATTCAATTTCCTTCAACTGATTTTCGTTTAATGTGATCCACGATACATCATCATCTTTCCTAACAGGTATTTTCATGGCTTCATATCAGGATCTGAGATCCTTTTACTTTGAGACATTATTCGTGACTTATTACAAACCTTCGTCTCTTAAACTTATATGCAAAAACACAAATTAAAACCTTTTAATTATACAGTTACGTAAACCCAAATTTCAAGGTCAATTCCGAGAAATCTATTTTCAAGGTTAAAGGTGACCCGAATTTATCCAACCTTACCCGACCACCTGTAGGGATATCAAATAGATTGTCAATGGTTAAAATGTATTGCTATCAATTTTCAAGGTCATAAGTCCTAGAAATCAACCTACAGGGGTATCCCGATGTATGACCGGTAAATGTATATAGGAGGATGCTCTTCAAAGTCACGTATACTATAGGATCCAACTTCTCGTTTTCAAGACCATTGCGTACACACACTGCATGCGTATATTCTTCAAGACCACGTATAGTGATCCACTTAGTAATTTATTAAGAGAAACACGCAAGTAATGTGAAAATAAAATTGATTCAATATGTGGATGTGCTACGCTGCTGAATCATGGACCAAAGCGGTAGATGCACATACAGCCGTGGAACGTTTACTCCAACAATTGACGACATTGACATTTGATGCTAATCATGAGGCAGTATATGGTTTAGGACGCTTTTATACGGAAGAGGACTGTCATGCACTCGCAAAGAAATATGAAAATGGTGTAAAAATATGTGAAACGTATTTAAACGGTCGATATTGTTTGACTTGTTTAATACAAAAGTTAAATGCGGCACAACTAGAAGAGTTCACTCTACATTTGAAGGAGTGGGAAGGTGGGGGTACCAGTGAAAATGGGGAAGAAGGGGAATATGAAGGGCAGTAGTCAGTTACTAATTATATCTTCTCGATTAGAAAAAGATGTATAATTAAAAATAAAACCTTAATGATTGTTGTTGTGAATATATAGCGCTCTTTTACATAAACAAAGGATGTGTTCATCACTAGTCTGGGCGCAGTCGGAAAAAAACAACCAACAGCAGTGTCGCCAGCCATACCTAAACATGATTTAACTAGAATCATTTCATATCTATCGTCGGAATAGGAAAAATTAGCCTAATTGACATAATATACAGGGCGTTCCAAGCAAAGGGAAACTTATGCATCGAATTGCGTTATTCAATTAAAGTACATTCAAGGTGTTATAAATGCTAAATATATTATTAATTCGCATAACACTGTATGGAAATATTGTACTATCAACATACTTATATAATGTATAGCATTTACTAAAAATAAAGTTTTCGTGATCACAATTTAGGTATAAATACCCCACCCTATCCATCTAGGTCAACAAGTTTAGCATTCCTTGGAGGTTCAATTTTTGGAAATAGTAAATAAGCGTTTCCATTGCTCAATTCTAACAATAGAATCAGTTCATAGAAACAAGAAGAATGATGGGGTTGTTGTCTATGCTAATATCAAGGTTCTTGACTAAATTGTAATAAAAAGATTATGCTTACGTGGGCTCATACTACGGTCCTAACCGCCAGGAAGAGGTAGTTTCCCCAAGAACCGAATCTGGTGCCCAAAGACAGATAACCATTTCCCAAAACAGGGGAGCCGTCACTCAACACAGGAACCGTTTCCCCTCCAGAGCCAAATAGCTGATTAATCGTAGCTGAGGCTAAATTGAACTAGGCTGTGCAAGGTCAAAACCATTTCCTAGAAGTCCATTTATCTTAGAAATCTAAACATAGAATCAGGTCGTGAGGGGTTAATGTTTTAGAAATCTCAATTCGTGGAAATATGAAGGTTGCATCCAAGTACAATTCTTAGAAATCTGAAAGTAGGTCAAGGTACTGATAGAACTAGTTTTTATATTATAGAAAAAGCTAATCCGCTTAAATCACCTACTTTAGGGATATTTTTTATGGGTCAAGGTACTGATATGGGGTAGTTTCTATAAATCCCCTTAAATTACCTGTTTTTATAGGTAAAAGGCAGCTTTTCCAATAGTGATGGATACTGAGTCAACGGGGCTTATCACCCAGGGGTGCTTTAGATAAATTCTGACCCCGAGAAAAATGACGTTTTGAGTTTGAAGAAGCTGAACCTCTACGCCGCTTTTGAGAAGAAGAATAACTTTTTATGTTCGAAAAAGGCTGGAATAAAAAATAGTGGTGGAAACCATGATTGAGTGTTAGGGTTAGAATGTGGATATTTAGTATAACAGTCCTCATTGTGTAGTACGTAAGGTAGAAAGAGAAAGTACAGAAAAAGCAAGTAAGTGTGGAGGAGCGAAAGAAGAGGTTGGAGACGTTAATAAAGCAAGTAAAAGAAGTAAAACACGATTTGGAGTGTTATATACTGAAAACAAAAATGATGAAGCTGTGCATTAGCAATGAGGAATATGTAAAAATAGTATATTAAAGTAGAAGCATGAAATGCTGAGAAGTATGGGGAACGTATAAAATGCATATTACCTCAGCGCTTTTACAAGTATTTTAAAGAAGAAAGTCGAATTTAAGACGCCGCTAAGCACAAAGGATCTGTTTATGAGTAGCTTGGTGCAATCGGAAAACAACAAACGTAACATTTAGTAGTACCCAACCATGCTTTAACTAGAATCATTTTACAGAACTGTACGAAGGGTGTGTAAAATGTTGTTATAAGTATCTCACAATTATATGTATTAGGTTCAAGTAACTGTATAATTAAAAAATAAAGACTTTAAGTGTTGTGAATATCTTGTTCTTTTAAATTAAAGAGACGTAGACAGTAAAATAACTTCAAAAAGCTTTTGTAGCACTGGTTTTCGGTATTCTCTTCTCTAGCCCATAATGGTTAAACGATTCCTTATTGGCTCTGCATATCTATGTTTGGACGCGATTCGATATACGTCTACCTAGGCTTTTATCTGATATCGACCTTCTTCCTCCAAATGAGAAGGCGATACGTATGTGCTTTATCGAAATCTCCCATAAGGAAATGGAACCCCTGACGTACGTTGGAACAGGCTTTAAAGAGATGAAATTGGCCTGTATACAACGTATAAAAGAAGATTTATTGGAAAAGAACAATGACAGCTATATAAATTGCAGTATAGAAAGGGAGTTACATATTTATTATTTATTATTTACTAGTTTTAATGCAGATCGCTAGACAAAGAAACGTGATGGTTTTTATCATTAAATGACATTTATGCATATGTGAACTAAAATTTCTTTTATTAGTAAAGCGTTATAATGAAAAATACAATGACTTTCCTTTGTATACAGGAGATTTAAATTGATTTTTTGCAAGAAAAATGCGTAATTATCGAGATTTAGCCCAAAAACCTAAAAAATTGTTTAGACGTTTCAAACCTCGGATTCATGTTCAGCGTCCTAAGAAACATAAATTTCAGCCCTTATTATTCCTAAATTGACTATCCTTGGACTTAAAAGAGCAAACAATGACAGCTTGCAGCGTAGAAATAGAGTTAATTTGATGTACTAATGTTTCGGTAATTTTTATATAAAAGGTTGTAAATGATCTCTAAAGAAATAAGAAAATCGATTTAGTTATAGTTTTAATGTATGCAGATCTCTAGACAAAGAAACGGATTGTTTTTATATAAATGAATGGTTTTTATTGTCGTAGGCGTTAGAATATGTTTTCATTGTCTTAAAGGGGATACAATAGGCTTGAATTCATATGTAATTTTAAAAAAATGTACCTTAACAATTAAATTGACATCCCCCATTCGTATTTTGATAACGTGCTAGTTATCATATGCAATGTATAGATTTAAGATAGACATAGGAACTTTAATGTTGCTTAAATAACATCTGTAAACCTAAAACGCTTTCAATTATATGTAAATATCAAATCTACATTAGTATACTTCATTGAATTAGATAATTTTCTTTAAAGCTTACAGAAAGGTTATATATACATTAAAAGAGTAATGTAGAAATACCTTTTACTATGCATTCGTTTAATCAACGTTTTTTTGCTGTGGCTAGCGTTGTATGTATCAGAATACATTTCCCCAAGAACAACGTGATGCCTGCTTTTTCAATTCTGTTTAATTAGCAGTGCAAGAAGTTGTGCGTGATGATCCGCTCGTTACCGATATAAACGAATTTAATGCGGTTAAAATCTACCGTGGAAAATGGTGGTTTGAACACAAAAGGGTAACTGCAGCGCTGAGAGCTCGAGTTCTGCAAATTCAGGTAAATATACTTTAAATAATTTCCTCAATTTGATTTTTGTTTCTTAGCATTATCACCCCAAAATTTGGTCAAGCGAGGACTCCCAACGTGGCAGGTGTAGTGGTTGACGCATCAACATTTAAATGTTTTTTAGCTAGTGGCGGTATACATTTTATGTGTGGTAAAAACAGTTGTGAAGTGCTTTGGCTAGGGTGCGTCAAAATAAACACACTAAATGTGCTAAAAAGTTTATAAGTGTATCTATTTTTAACTAGTGTTTGTTTTTGCGGGAGCAGGATAGATGAACAATACATAAGCATGAAATTGTTTCGGGGCATGTGTTCAAAGTGCTGGATAGGATGTTGAAATCGATAGTATAGGAAAAGGTTTAAACACTGTAAACAACTAAAACTGATAAATTCAGTTTTCAAAATCTTACTTTCAATTTTATGTTAAGTGCAATTTTTATATGTTTGAAGTGAATTATTGGCTTTACAAATGGTAATATACTTTTGCCCGAATACAATACAAATTAATGGGGAGGGTGTTTAATTTCTCAGATGTTGCTGAATATAACATATTTTCTTTAAATTTAAAATAAACTATTACTAAAGAAAACCCAATAACACTTACACACGCACATCACACACCCATTAAATTAATTTAACCTTTACATCATTGAGTTGTTAAGACTACTACATTCATTTGTATCATTCCGAATTCACATTAATCATATTTTATTTTTAATGCTTAAAAATAATTATAGTCTCCTTTGTGTGCTATAATTGCAGTAGGAAAGCATCTTCTTAAGACTACTAAAATTCTTTCATTTGTATCATTCCTCATTCCGAATTCATATAATTAATAACTGATTAATAATAAATTGATAATATGATTCCTATTAACCATAATCCCCCTGTAAGTAACCGATCATTGAAACATGATTCAATAGGTTGCCATATTAACTTTTATAGATTACACTCTACCTATTTTAAAAGCGTTCCTTGATTGTTTCAGTCTTATGAGATAACATTTTAGTAATGATAAGTTGCTTTCAAGCTTAAGAATTTTTCATTCTTTTCAACTACCCTATTACTAATATATCATTCAACTAACCTAATCATACAGGTAGGACACTTTATGTCTTAGTTACTGTCCCGGAATGCTTTTGGTGCCTTAGTTACATACCGATAATGTAATATATAGAATTTTACTTGATATTGAAATAAAATATCCTGAAATATAAAACTTTTACTTATCACATCTGCTACATGCAAAAATTTGTAAAAAGTGGATATACTAGGCGGGATCTTGACATAAAATTAAGAGTAAGATTTTGAACACTTAATTTACCAGTTTTAAGTAAGGTTCTACCTAAGCAAGTGTCACATAGATCACGCTAAATGTTTGCTGTTGATGTAGTAAGGTGATATCAACATAAGGTCAAAGAAACGTATGTTTACAATCAATTAGAGTTAAGGTAGATAAAGAGCTGTACTTTGTGTTTTAGTAAAGGAATGTAATTTATGTGTGTAACAAAGTATGTTTATATTAATAAAAAATATCATCTTGGAAATGTTTATTCTAGATTATTTATCCTAACTACATACCTATCTCTAGACAATTAATAAAATTTCACAACCTTTTTACTTATAAAATGGAAATTAAATGAGATGTATTAATAATTCTAATCACTTTGAAAATATCTTCTAGTTGAAAGTAGTGAACGTAGTTAGATCAGAAATAAAATACCTTTATAAGTAGAAATTTCTAAACTTAGTTTAAAAGAAAATATGTTTATGTATGTAGAGGTTAATTATGTTTTTTAATAAGCTTGGAGGTAAAAATACATACACAGCAATTTAAAAGTATATATGTTACACTTCTAGGTTTTCTAGTGTAGTTAGCAGTTGCTGAGTTGTTTGTTTGCTTAGTCTAATGTCTTCTAATTGCTTAACTTAGCCAAGAATTGCTTGGGTGACCCTGAAAGGTAGAATCCCCCACGCCTTGAAAATTTTATTTAATAGCCTTGAGAATTGATTTATAAGAATTAACACCTTAGCTCAGCCAAGAAATGCTATGTGACCGTGAGGAATATACGGAGGCAATGTGTATGATGACCTTGGGCAAAACAACTTTGACCTTGAAGCGTTGGCCTGAACAATGGATCCCCTTTGTTATTGAAAATTGATTTCCTAGAATTGAGCCTGAAATGATTGGGGTATCTAGATAACAATCTATTTTTAATAATTATGACAGAACAATGAATCGCCTTTGTTCTTTTATTAGAGATGTGACCTTGAAATTTGTAAGGATAGACTTTGAAGCGTCGGCTTGAACAATGGATCGCCTTTGTTCTTGAAAGTTGATTTCTCAGACCTGAAATGGAGGAGGTAGCTAGATAACAATTTATTTTTATAACTCGACCAGAACAATGAATCGCCTTTGTTCTTTTCTCAGAGGTGTGACCTTCTTATTTCTTTAGAGATCATTTACAACCTTTTATATAAAAGCGCTGAGGTAATATGCATTTTATACGTTCCCCATACTTCTCAACATTTCATGCTTCTACTTTACTATACTATTTTTACATATTCCTCATTGCTAATACACAGCTTCATCATTTTTGTTTTCAGTATATAACACTCCAAATCGAGTTTTACTTCTTTTACTTGCTTTATTAACGTCTCCAACCTCTTCTTTCGCTCCACCACACTTACAGCTTTTTCTGTACTTTCTCTTTCTACCTTACGTACTACACAAAATCAATTTAAATTAAAGTTAAATCTCCTTTATACAAAGGAAAGTCATTATATTTTTCATTATAACGCTTTACTAATAAAAGAAATTTTAGTTCACATATGCATAAATGTCATTTAATGATAAAAACCATCACTTTTCTTTGTCTAGCGACCTGCATTAAAACTAGTAAATTGATTTTTATTTATTTATTTAGGGATCATTTAGATTTAATAATCGTAGTACATCAAATTTAAATCTATGTAACTCGCTTTCTATACTGCAATTTATATAGCTGTCATTGTTCTTTTCCAATAAATCTTCTTTTATACGTTGTATATAGGCCAATTTCACCTCTTTAAAGCCTGTTCCAACGTACGTCAGGGGTTCCATTTCCTTATGGGAGATTTCGATAAAGCACATACGTATCGCCTTCTCATTTGGAGGAAGAAGGTCGATATCAGATAAAAGCCTAGGTAGACGTATATCGAATCGCGTCCAAACATAGATATGCAGAGCCAATAAGGAATCGTTTAACCATTATGGGCTAGAGAAGAGAATACCGAAAACCAGTGCTACAAAAGTTTTTTGAAGTTATTTTACTGTCTACGTCTCTTTAACTTAAAAGAACAAGGTATTCACAACACTTAAAGTCTTTATTTTTTAATTATACAGTTACTTAAACCTAATACATATAATTGTGAGATACTTATAACAACATTTTACACACCCATCGTACAGTTCTGTAAAATGATTCTAGTTAAATCATGGTTGGGTACTACTAAATGTTACGTTTGTTGTTTTCCGATTGCACCAAACTGCTCATAAACAGATCCTTTGTGCTTAGCAGCGTCTTAAATTCGACTTTCTTCTTTAAAATATTTGTAAAAGCGCTGAGGTAATATGCATTTTATACGTTCCCCATACTTCTCAACATTTCATGCTTCTACTTTACTATACTATTTTTACATATTCCTCATTGCTAATACACAACTTCATCATTTTTGTTTTCAGTATATAACACTCCAAATCGTGTTTTACTTCTTTTACTTGCTTTATTAACGTCTCCAACCTTTTCTTTCGCTCCTCCACACTTACTTGCTTTTTCTGTACTTTCTCTTTCTACCTTACGTACTACACAATGAGGACTGTTATACTAAATATCCACATTCTAACCCTAACACTCAATCATGGTTTCCACCACTATTTTTTATTCCAGCCTTTTTCGAACATAAAAAGTCATTTTTCTTCTCAAAAGCGGCGTAGAAGTAACTTCAGCTTTTTCAAACTCAAAACGTCATTTTTCTCAGGGTCAGAATTTATCCAAAGCACCCCTGGATGATAAGCCTCGTTGACTCAGTATCCATCACTATTGGAAAAGCTGCCCTTTACCCACAAAAAGAGGCGATTTAAGGGGATTTATAGAAACTACTCCCTATCAGTACCTTGACCCATAAAAAATATCCCTAAAGTAGGTGATTTAAGCGGATTAGCTTTTTCTATAATATAAAAACTAGTTCTATCAGTACCTTGACCTACTTTCAGATTTCTAAGAATTGTACTTGGATGCAACCTTCATATTTCCACGAATTGAGATTTCTAAAACATTAACCCCTCACGTCCTGATTCTATGTTTAGATTTCTAAGATAAATGGACTTCTAGGAAATGGTTTTGACCTTGCACAGCCTAGTTCAATTTAGCCTCAGCTACGATTAATCAGCTATTTGGCTCTGAGGAAACGGTTCCTGTGTTGAGTGACGGCTCCCCTGTTTTGGGAAATAGTTATCTGTCTTTGGGCACCAGATTCGGTTCTTGGGGAAACTACCTCTTCCTGGCGGTTAGGACCGTAGTATGAGCCCACGTAAGCATAATCTTTTTATTACAATTTAGTCAAGAACCTTGATATTAGCATAGACAACAACCCCATCATTCTTCTTGTTTCTATGAACTGATTCTATTGTTAGAATTGAGCAATGGAAACGCTTATTTACTATTTCCAAAAATTGAACCTCCAAGGAATGCTAAACTTGTTGACCTAGATGGATAGGGTGGGGTATTTATACCTAAATTGTGATCACGAAAACTTTATTTTTAGTAAATGCTATACATTATATAAGTATGTTGATAGTACAATATTTCCATACAGTGTTATGCGAATTAATAATATATTTAGCATTTATAACACCTTGAATGTACTTTAATTGAATAACGCAATTCGATGCATAAGTTTCCTTTGCTTGGAACGCCCTGTATATTATGTCAATTAGGCTAATTTTTCCTATTCCGACGATAGATATGAAATGATTCTAGTTAAATCATGTTTACATATGATTGGGGACACTGCTGTTGGTTGTTTTTTTCCGACTGCGCCCAGACTACTGATGAACACATCCTTTGTTTATGTAAAAGAGCGCTATATATTCACAACAACAATCATTAAGGTTTTATTTTTAATTATACATCTTTTTCTAATCGAGAAGATATAATCAGTAACTGACTACTGCCCTTCATATTCCCCTTCTTCCCCATTTTCACTGGTACCCCCACCTTCCCACTCCTTCAAATCTAGAGTGAACTCTTCTAGTTGTGCCGCACTTAACTTTTGTATTAAACAAGTCAAACAATATCGACCGTTTAAATACGTTTCACATATTTTTACACCATTTTCATATTTCTTTGCGAGTGCATGACAGTCCTCTTCCGTATAAAAGCGTCCTAAACCATATACTGCCTCATGATCAAATGTCAATGTCGTCAATTGTTGGAGTAAACGTTCCACGGCTGTATGTGCATCTACCGCTTTGGTCCATGATTCAGCAGCGTAGCACATCCACATATTGAATCAATTTTATTTTCACATTACTTGCGTGTTTTTCTTAATAAATTACTAAGTGGATCACTATACGTGGTCTTGAAGAATATACGCATGCAATGTGTGTACGCAATGGTCTTGAAAACGAGAAGGTGGATCCTATAGTATACGTGACTTTGAAGAGCATCCTCCTATATACATTTACCGGTCATATATCGGGATACCCCTGTAGGTTGATTTCTAGGACTTATGACCTTGAAAATTGATAGCAATACATTTTAACCATTGACAATCTATTTGATAGCCCTACAGGTGGTCGGGTAAGGTTGGATAAGTTCGGATCACCTTTAACCTTGAAAATAGATTTCTCGGAATTGACCTTGAAATTTGGGTTTACGTAACTGTATAATTAAAAGGTTTTAATTTGTGTTTTTGCATATAAGTTTAAGAGACGAAGGTTTGTAATAAGTCACGAATAATGTCTCAAAGTAAAAGGATCTCAGATCCTGATATGAAGCCATGAAAATACCTGTTAGGAAAGATGATGATGTATCGTGGATCACATTAAACGAAAATCAGTTGAAGGAAATTGAATGTGAGAAACAAATAATAAATAAAATAGATATAATCCAGCAAAAGTATTACAAAATGTTAAGTGACAGTACATCAAACTTCCCATAATATGTATATTTACTTAAATCGATTTTTTATCTGTATATATAGATGAATATTGTGGTTAATAAATTATAAGTTTTATAAAAAATATTTTACTTATTAGATGACCTTGAAGCATCAGTCTGAACAATGCATCGTCTTTGTTCTTGAAAGTTGATTTCTCAGAATTTCAGAAGCTATGACTCAGCCAAAACAATGAATCGCCTTTGTTCTTTTATCAGAGGTGTGACCTTAAAAATTATAAGCATAGGCCTTTGGTCGGTTGAACAATGGCTCTCCTTTGTTCCTAAAAATTGATTTCTCAGAATTGAGGTGTATTTAGATAACAATCTATTTTTAGAAATTATAACGGAACAATGAATCGCCTTTGTTCATTTCTCAGAGGTATCGCCTTGAAAATTGTAAGCATAGACTTTGAAGCGTTGGCTAGAACAATGGATCGCCTTTGTTCTTGAAAGTTGATTTCTTAGAATTGAGATGTATTTAGATAACAATCAATTTTTAGAAATTATAACGGAACAATGGATCGTCTTTGTTCTTTTCTCAAAGGTGTGACCTTGAATATTGTAAGAGACTTTGAAGCGTCGGCCTGAACAATGGACCCCCTTTGTTCTTGAAAACTGATTTCCTAGAATTGAGCATGAAATGGTTGGGATAGGTGGATAACAATCTATTTTTATGACTCGACCAGAATAATGAATCGCTTTTGTTCTCTCGTGGACCTTGAAATGGAGGGAAACGGTTACCTGTGTTGCGAAACAGCTATCTGTTTTGGGAAACGGACCCCCGGTTTTAGGAAACGGCTACCTGTTTTTAGGAAACAGCTACCTGTTTTGTGGAACGGAACCACTTGAGGGCACTTTGCTGGGGGGCGTGACTATAGTAAACATTGCTTGATGACTTTGAAACATGCATGACAACACCTCAGGGCTTGAGACAGGGGTCAATGAACTTCCTGGAATTCATGGGGGGCGTGACCGTGAAAAGAATCAAAATTTGGTTTAGAATCGACCTTGAGTTCTTGGTGCATCCTCCTCTCAATTGTGTGTGACTGACAAACGAGAAGGTTGATCACGTAACCTTGAAATCCCCATGAAGCGGAGTGTGTACGTTAAGAATATTGACAATGAGAGTGACCATTTCCACGTGACCTTGAAGCGGACAAACTGTATGGGAGCATCACCTTGAAAACCAATCTAGTAACTTCTAGTGCCTTTTTCAAACCTAGTTACTTCAATGACCTTCAGGAATATTGATGAGGGCAATGTGTATGATGACCTTGATTCAACCTTGAAGTAGGGCGCGCGTACGTGCATGGATGACCTTGAAGATAAGCAATGTGAATGACCTTGAAGCGAGGTGTGTGTGTACTATAAGAATCTTGGCAATGAGAGTGACTTTGAAGTGGGGGACCTTTAAGAGACAGTTACCAACCTTTCCTGTCACGTGCCCTTGAAGCGGTGACCTTAAAGATGATGACCTTGACCTTGATAAATCATTTACATGAACGCTTTGACCTTGAAGAAACAATGTTATCAACCTGCCACGTGGCCTGCGATGACCTTGAATCAGGAAATGTTACCAACCTTGAAATCTAGTGACTTTTTGGTTAAAACCGTTAGGATGATTCACATAGCAAAACACCCTTCTTCTAACTGTTTCCTCCCGTAGTCGAAAAGTGGCCCAGGATCGGTATAGTATATCTACTAACAGGAATTATAAATCTGGGATTCTCAGTGTCGTCATAATGGAAATTATGTCTATTAACGAATCCATTTTTTGTGGAAAGTAGCTTCATCTGTAAATAAGATCGTGCTAAAATAGTTGGGTTTTTCTAAATTTTTATTCTATTAACGAAGTCATCGACGTCTAATTCTTGTGCAAGTTGGACATGGTATGGATGAGATTTATATTTTTCTATAATTCTATTAACAGATTGTTTGAAACTCCAACTTCTAATTCCAATTGTAGAACTAAATGTTCATTACCTTCGTTAATTGCGGTTCTTTCTCGTTCTAAATTGTCTTCGTAATGAATACTGCCAGTTTGCTCGAAACACTCTTTTAATCTTGCAAATGCTGAAACTTGCGGTTGTCGTGCATTTGGAAATTTTTGCTTATAAATTCGATGAAATGAAATGAAAAGACAATTTTTATCGCTTTCACCAAGGACGTAAATCATATTAACAAGTTCTTCTTTCGAAAATTTCATTTTGTAATTTAGGAAGTAAGTATACAATACTACACAAATATTAGCACTGTTTGGCAAGTTTGATTTCTTCATTTGTTTTCCTTCATCTTTTGTTTTACGCTCTTTTGATTAAATTGTTTAATTTTGCGATGAATCGTTTAAAAACATCTCAAATATCTCTTAAAAATGGTGGTTTCATACAATATTTATTATAATTACAATTTATGTATTTCAGTTAATATTTTTTAGTTTCTTATGTATCCACAGTTGCTTTCATCGACTAATGTTACTCTTCATCAGTGTTATCAACGAAAAAAATTAAACAAACTGAAATATCTCCGAAACTATTAGAGATACGTATAGAACATATTTAATAAAAATTAAAGCCGACTAATGGACGAAGACAAGGCGTTAAAAAATATAGGGTGTGCTAATTAAAAAAAGAAAGATATAGCATTTTCAAATTTACGTTGTTGAATTAATTTTTGTGATCACCCGTTTATTCAAAGACTTCATGTTTGCCAGCAACAAAATGGTGGTCACATTGATCATCTATTGTAATTTTAAGTGTTTGTATTTCAGTTAATATGTTTTTTAGTTTTTTATGTATTCACAGCTTGCTTTGACCGACTAATTTTACTCTTCCTCAGTGTTATCAACGAAAAAAATTGAACAAACTTAAATATCTCCGAAACTATTAGAGATAGGTATAGAACATATTTAATAGAAATGAAAGCCGATTAATAAACGAAGACAAGGCATTAAAAAAATATAGGATGTGCCATTTAAAAAAATGAAGATATAGCATTTTCAAATTTTTGTTTTTTGTTGAATTAATTTTTGTGATCACCGTGTATATTGAAATCCAATTTTGACAATAGATTAAAGTAAGCTCATGTATGAATAAATTCTATACCAAAGATTATTTTTTATCTTTTAAATAACTGAGATACATACGCCTACTTGAATTACTACATAAAAATGTCAGTTTTTAGTTAACTTTGCAAATATCTCAAAGACCATTAGTAATGATGTAGCGCGAGTATCATGTGTCGTCACTGCCGTGACCGTGTAGTGAAAGACGGTCACGTGATACTCGCGCCGCTTAGTTCTTGGTGCAATTTTCTATCGACAAAACTCCCCGTAACATTGCGCCTCTTTACTACATCATTACTCAATGTCAAAGACTGTAAGATTTAGCTTGCAAGTAATTATAAAAAACGTGATAATAAAGAGTAACGTAAAAAATTAAAGAAACGTTTTAATTATTTAAAACTTTGTGTAATTAAATCTTTAGTAAATCAAGCTGCACGAATTTGTGATCCTGAATTGTTGAAAGATGTAACAAAATCACTAGAAGATAATGGGTGTTCACTTAATGGTATTAATAATGTTGTTACACCTACTAGACATAACGACACAGAAAAAGAAGTGCTTATTGTTTGTACAGTTTTTCTTCATTTTATAACTAATGTTACATAGAGTTGAAAAACTCCATTAGGACTATTATTAAACCTACAGAAAAATTAGGTAGTATTTATAAGTATTGGTTATGTTGTTCTTATCAAAAGGTATACATTGGAACCACAAAACGTAGGACGTAGGACGTATAGGACGTGAGAAATATAATCCTAATAACTTCAATAGGCATCTCGGTCTAAATAGCTTTTGGTATCTTATAATGAAAGGCAGAATAGTACGTCTTAATTTTAGCTTTTGGTATGTCTACGTTATTTACTATGTTTTTATTAGACCTTGAAGTAAATCCACAATAATTTAACTAAAAAACTATTTCTTTGTAAATCTTTAATTGGCATGTCAAGTTTCTATTTGTGAGTGCTTTTATCAATTTCAAATTAAAGTTTTTCACAACTTTACACTTACATCATAATTTAATTAAATTTTCTTAAATATGTTCTTTGATTATGACATTTTTCACTGTTACCCTTCGTCCGTTAGATTAAAGATTTAGCTATTTTCCTTTTTGTTTCCATCTTTAGATAGATTGAGGTTATAATTTTCGAGTGCGCATAGTCACGGGGTAAATGTAGTACCTACATCTAATACAATATAACTAATTACTAACTGTTTTAAGATGCTTAACTTTTTTGGGTTTTTAATGGTGTATTTTTGTATTTATGTTTACACAAATTTAAACGTTTCGATAACACTTGCAGTTATCGCTCTCAGTAGCAATAAAATGTTCCAGAGTTGCTTAAGGTATTGAAACAACTTTATGAAATTTGAAAAAGTGAAAACGCAAGCATAAGCCTGCTATAAATATAACAGTTTGATAAACGTGTAAAACCAACTATGGAATACATTTTTAGTATAACAAGTTGATAAACGTATAAAACTAACCATGGAATACAATTTTAGTAAAGAATAACTAGATCCTTACTGTTAAACTGCCTTGAAGATGACCAAGCAGAACATCCTCTAACGGATGAAGGCTGATGACCAAGCAGAACATCCTCTAACGGATGAAGGCTAATAGTGAAAAATTTCATAATCAAAGAGCGAATTTAACAAAATTTAACCAAACTATGATGTAAGTGTAAAGTAAAAGTTGTGAAACACCTACTTTAATTTGAAATTGATAAAAGCATTCACAAATAGCAACTTGACATCAATTAAAATAATCTAGTCAAATTTCACAAAGAAATAGCTTTGTTAATAGATGTAAGTTTTATTTTACAGTGAAAATACAATGTATTACGTTTAATATAATTTTAATTTTAATTTCAACTAGATATGTTAAATTATTATAGTGCCGTGGTAACTTAGCATATAATTGGTAAAGCATTTACTTTAAGATCTAGGAAAAACACAGCAAAAATCCTAGACATACGAAAAGCTAAAATTAAAATTAAAACCTACAATTGTGCGTTTTTTAAATTATAAGATGCCAAAACCTATTTAAACGTAGATTTTCTTCTTGCCTATTGAAGTTATTAGGATGTTTATATATCTCGATAGCTTTACGTTGTAAACGAACATAATAATGAGTTTGTCTTAACAGTATTTCTATATTATGAAATTTAATGTTAAGACAAATTATTTAAGGCATGCTCAGCTACCGTAGATTTCTCTGATTGACCTAATTTGCAAAATCTCATGTGCTCTTACGATAACTGTGTTATCGAAACGTTTAGATTTGTTTAAACATAAATGCAAGAAGCCACCATTAAAACTCAAAAGGTGAAGTATTTTAAACATGTGTAATAATGGTGAAAGTTTACATTTTCAATTAACAACTTACTCGGCAAAGTAACTATGACGTTCTAATAAATAATTACCCTACCAAAAAAATGTTTGTCACTGAAGTAAGTAAAATTTTGCGTAAATTAGATTTGAACGTACAAGCAGAAAGATTTTGTAGGTAATTGTGTATTGTATTGTATACTTTAGACACTTGGTAAGAAAATTGTCGCTCATAGAGGCTGGTTGTGTGCAACGGCGGCGTTACAATCCCTTTATTTCGTATATTAGTATGATACACATCTGTTCTAAAATCTTGTTTATAAACTACGGTGCTGATTTATAACGAATAAGCAGACTGTAAGTAAAATCGATTGTGCATATTAAACCATCCAACATCACGCAATTTATGGGATATATGTTACGCATATTGTATACCTATACAAGGTAGACAACAACTGTATTCTACTATTATCGTTGTAGGTCCAGCAAAAACTGAACGCAGAGCACGAAAATGTAAACTGCGATAAAACTAATGAATTACAACGCATAATTTTAATTTTAGTTGAGAAGTAAGATCTAATGGGGATACAACAACCGACGATTGGCGTACGCAATTTGTATTTGTTGCGAAACGTAATAGACAAATCTACACGAATTATCGCGGAAAGACCTACATTTTCTGAGCAATTCACTAGAGGAATTTGTTTGTGATATCGTTATATCTAAATTTTACAAATTACGACAAGGCTTCTTTCTGCCAAACAATAAGTCATTCGACTTTTCAGCGTTCAAGAATATGGTGTACTGCATCGGTAAATTGTATAGATTCTGTAAGCCTGAGATAATTTTGAAAATAACGTTACTGATATTAAATGGAGGAAATGAGAAATATACCTGTGTATCATCAGCGTAGGCGTGGTGATTACTACAATTCACACAACGATTAGAGTTTAACGTATAAATAATAAATAGCAACAATCCTAAAATTGAATCTTGTGGGACACCACAGCTTACTTCCACAGGATTAAATATGTCGTTTAGTTTCACACACTGAGACTTATTAGTTAAGTAATCTAGCGTAAAATGGATGGCACACCAATTCATATTAATATAGTGTATAATAGGTTGCTGATTAATGGTGTCAAATGCTTTAGTGAAGTCAACCAGTACCAGAATTGTAAGCTCACCATTATCAATTAACGTATGGGACCAAAATAATGAAATTTTATTTTTCTAAAAATTCTTGACCGCAGGTGCTGTTTCGATACAATAATGACCAAAATTCTTCTGTTGGTCGAGCTTGAGAAGCATTTGGGGGTTATCTTCTATTGATATGATAAATGACGTTATTGTGCTCCAGCCAGTCCCGAGTCCTTCTGGCATAATGGTACGAAGCGAGATCGGGTCAAAATATTTCATCGTTCTCATGATGAGTATTAATAAAATTAAGCAGTTTCTGTAAGCATCTTTGAGTATAAAGCCCAGGATTCAGAGCTTCTCCCAGAACTCTGCCAACATAAAGTGTCGAAACACCAGCCACTGAAATCGCACACCAGACTAAAATTGTTTATCTTTGAATTATACTTCGTTTGGACAATTTTCATTTCAGAATGTGACAGCGTAAAATATTTCTCATCATCCATTATGATCACACGGTTATTTACAAAATGTATGTATTCTTTCGAGCTGTACCTGGATGTATTTAAGACACTTCCTTCTCTTTCTATAAACTACACCATTTCTTGACAAAGTTCTCCGAACGGTCTGGTACGAGTCCCCAAAACGGCGACCCAGCTTTCGACTAGAGATTCCAATTCTGTCTTGAGCGGATTGTACCAATCTATTTGTCGTGTTTTGACTCAAAACATAAGGTGTGCCAGTTTTAGGCAAATTGATGCAAGGTATACCCTCTTCGCATTCTCTTATTGTCCAATAAATTGTTGTCTGACTAACGTTTTGATCTCTGAACAAGTTTACAATTTCACTTTTGGGCAACCGTCCAACCAAGCTATAGATATTCTTGCGAATTTCAAGTTTGTATGACATTCTGAACGCCGTTATTGAATAAAGTTGACGTTTGTCAAAAGCAAGAAAACATGATTTGTTTACCGATCGCATGGCAACTAGATCAGACATCCAAATCGAGTAAAAATTTCAAAGCAATTTTTTTCTCAAAACTTAGGTCCCATACGTTACATGCAATATATCAGCAGTGTTGTGTCACAACTAAATTGTGATCTAAAGCCCGATTGTGTTTGAGGTAAGATATCGAATGTAGCTAAATGATTCTTATGTTGCATACTAACTATTGTTTCCAGCAATTTTGTTAGTGCGGGTAATACAGTTATTGGTCGTAAATGCTTGAAGTGAGTAGAATATTTTATTTTTGCTATAGGCATAGCCTTGCTTCCAAGAGGTCCGAAATATGCTTTGTGATATGCAACAATTTAATATGTGCATTAAAAATTGAATTATTAATGGACAACAATATTGGATCATTTGATTGCTAATGTCATCTGTCCCAATGCTACTTCACTGAATTTTATGTAATATATGATCTACTGTATCACCATTAACTGTATAAAAATTTAATTCAGATCCAATACCAGTTTACATAAAAATTGATTAACTCGCTGTTATCTATCACGTTTGGTTTTTGTACACTCTCCACGAAAAACTTACTTATACCGTTAATATCTTGCAGATCCATTGGGATTTCATTACAACTAGCGTTTAATACTAAATGGTTTTAATTCTTCCCAAAGAGCTTTGGGGGATTTGAGGTTGGAAAATTTAAATTCAAGATAGGCCTTTTTCTCATTACGAATTGTTAAAGTTGTGTAATTACGTAACAATTTGTAATAATTCCAATGATGTGGTAATTTAGTCTTCCGGTACACTGTGCTTTATCTCTCAAGGGTTATAACAATCTTACGTTATCAGTTAGCCATGGAGTACGTTTCGCAATCTTAATTTTTTGAACAGGCGCGTGCATATTGAAGACAGTCAAAATATAAAAATGTAAAATATTAATTTTTTCGTTACCGTAACTCAAAATTGTCTTTATCTACATTTTCAAAATTATGTATGTTTAGTGCTTAGCCTTCAATGTATTTACCGTACAATGTATGTCATGATCAGATGCATGAAACTTGCTAACTAATTATTAAGTCAATTAAAGTGCTAATATTTTTTATAATTCTAGTAGGTTCTTTTATTATCTGACTGAAACCTAATGAATTCAAAGACGAATTAAACAGAAAAACACCAGGACTTTTGCAATCTAAGTCAATAACATTAAAATCTCCTAAACACAAGATTTTGTCAGATTTAGAATTGTATTCAGTTATGATCTATTCAAAGTCATTCGAAAATATCGACCTTGGAAGTATATATGCAACACCGAGAACTGGTTCATTACCTACCGAAACCCACAACTGCTCAAGAATTTGATCATTTTGTGAATTTAACATTGCTCTGTATATACAAACCAACACCTCCACCACGTGATGGTGGATCTTTGCGTAATAGATTATAACCCTCAGTATGAAAAACATTATTAGGCTACTACTATTACTATCTAGCCAGGTTTCCGGTAAAAAGAATTCCATATATAAATATACATATATATATATATATATATATATATATATATATATATATATATATATATAAAAATTATGATGATAGTTAAAAATAAACATGATTTATTTAAAATTGCAATGTGGTTCAATATTTTTTCAATAAAATTGTTATATCATAACTATTAAACTTTAATTTTCAATAATGACTATTTTCCTTAATAAATTTTTAAGAAATTTTGGACTATGATCTCTAGTCATACTTGTACAATTAATGATTCTTTGACATTATTACCTTATTAACATATCCCTTTAATTAAAAAATACAGCATGTAATTAGCATACCCAATTATAACATTCAATTCTAGGATTTAACAGTTTTAAAAAATTCAGTTTACATTAAAGAAGAACATAATAGTATCCTTCTTAGATACCAGAATCTAAGAAAACCTAATAACAGTTTAATAATAGACTGGTATCAAAACCAATAACTCAGGTAATATATTAATTATTTCTAATATACCTTTAATCAAAAATTAATATTGTTCTGGGTCTCAAGAACAGAATACTTAAGATTTCGCATCAATCATTACATAAAAAGAATCTAGATAAGTTATTTTTGATTTTAGTAACAATGGTTATCCAAAACATTATTAAAGAATTTATTATACAGTACACCCTTCAATTCTCAAATTAATTTTCAAAATGCATACTTGACACAAACATACATGATTAACAGAAGAATCCTCTACATACTAAACTTAACAACAATCTTATGTAATATCTTAAACAACAAACAAATACGTATAGCGAAATATAACATTAAACCTATCAAAAAACTTTTTTCAAAATTAAAAGACAGAACTCCAATTCTTAGTAACTCTAATGTTGTATATTCCATCCCTTGTAGCGAATGCAATAAAGTATATATTGGACAAACATCACAATGGCTTAAAACAAGACTTACTCAGCATAGAAGTGACTGTAAAATAGGAAAAATTCTTGTGCTTTAGCAAAACATAGTAAAACACCAATCACATTCCAAATTTTCCTAACGTAAAAATTTTAGACACAGAAATTAATTATAGAAGCAGAGTTTTCCTTGAAATGACTCACATTTTCAGTACTCAAGATACTTTAAATTACAAAACTGATCTAGATAATCTCAGCAACATCTATTCATATATTCTGAGTACTAATTTGAATTGATTCAGTACAACAATTTTCATAAATCATATCTTCTAAGAATTTTAGTTTATAACGCAGTAGGTATACATGTCAATTTTTATAATTTTGAAAGACTTCAATAACTGTCTTCTTTTAAGTAGTGTTTTTAAATTGTAATCAACTGTTCTGTACAATAATGTTAGTTAATTTATAATTCTCGCATTTAGTAAGTAGTCTTTATGATGTTAATTGTTTAATTCTCACTTATGTTCATCTTACACAGATTCCTGATGAAGAAATAAATGATTTCGAAAGCTTGAATTAAATAAAGAGTCATTTTCATTTTAACTAGACCGCATCCCGATACCATATTTTTATAATAACTACGGTCGTTACTTCTAAACTTATATATATATATATATATATATATATATATATATATATATATATATATATATATATATATAGACACGCACGCACGCACGCACGCACGCACGCACGCACGCACGCACGCACGCACGCACGCACGCACGCACGCACGCACGCACGCACGCACGCACGCACGCACGCACGCACGCACGCACGCACGCACGCACGCACGCACGCACGCACGCACGCACGCACGCACGCACGCACGCACGCACGCACGCACGCACGCACGCACGCACGCACGCACGCACGCACGCACGCACGCACGCACGCACGCACGCACGCACGCACGCACGCACGCACGCACGCACGCACGCACGCACGCACGCACGCACCACACACACACACACACACACACAACACGCACGCACGCACGCACGCACGCACGCACGCACGCACGCACGCACGCACGCACGCACGCACGCACGCACGCACGCACGCACGCACGCACGCACGCACGCACGCACGCACGCACGCACGCACGCACGCACGCACGCACGCACGCACGCACGCACGCACGCACGCACGCACGCACGCACGCACGCACGCACGCACGCACGCACGCACGCACGCACGCACGCACGCACGCACGCACGCACGCACGCACGCACGCACGCACGCACGCACGCACGCACGCACGCACGCACGCACGCACGCACGCACGCACGCACGCACGCACGCACGCACGCACGCACGCACGCACGCACGCACGCACGCACGCACGCACGCACGCACGACACACACACACACACACACACACACACACACACACACACACACACACACACACACACACACACACACACACACACACACACACACACACACACACACACACACACACACACACACACACACACACACACACACACACACACACACACACACACACACACACACACACACACACACACACACACACACACACACACCGTGTCCAAGATAAGGATGCCCACTATGGGGATCTCGGAAACGGTAAGAGATGGAAGGTCGGTTAAATGGAATAAAAGTTACGCATTTGAGAGGATGTATTTATGGTCTTTGTAGAACTCGAATATCTCTTTTAGTTCTCTTGAGATATTTGAAAAAAGTTGAATTTTCTGATTTTCGTTTTTATTTTTTCTGACCTTATTTGTAGAGCTATCAAGAAAAGAAGAGCACATTTTCATTGCCACTTTTCTAGCTCTACTTAATACTGTTATTCAATTTTTGATACAACGTTTCGTTTGTTAGCAACCATCATCAACTTTATTTTTTTAAATACACGAAAAAATTATTTTTGCCATATTTTAAATTCTCTCCTTGATTCTGAATTGAACGATATATCACACTTTATATTTTTGATACGTTTCGGATGAGAAAATACATATTCAATGTAAAACATCGAAAACGTACAGTTAAAACTAATACTAGAAACATTAGAAAACTGAAAAATTATTATAAAATAATGTTTTCTCATTTTCTAATGCCTGTTGCGAATAAAATAATTCACAAGTATGTATTTAGTGAAAATACTATTAATTACACAGTTAAAATACATCTTCCGTCGTACTGATGCATTTAATAAAAATAAGTTGGCTTTGCATTTTGTTTACTTACCTGTCATAATTGATTGTTGTCCGTATTACGTTTGTTTGGTGGTCTTTGAGTTAATTACATTTTGTGTTTACCTAAAAACAATATGGTAGGAGTACATTTTTCAAATAATGAAAAATTCGATATACTGACGTGTTACATTTTGTGTCAACGTAATTGTTCTGAAGCCGAAATAATGTGTTTAAACAAATATCCAGAAAGGCGTCAACCTCACAAAAGAACTTTTCGCACATTAGCAGTTAATCTAAAAGAATACGGTGCGTTCAAAAAACCTGTAAAACCTCGCAAAAAACCTTGCAATGAAGAAAAAGCCAATACTGTTTTATTAGCTGTAACGGAAAATCCAGAGGTTTCTACTAGGAAAATTGAAGAGGCAACTGGCAGAGCCCATTCCACAGCTCTAAAGTTCTAAAGAAGGAGAAAGTACATCCATATAAATTTAGAATTTTCCAAGGACTTCGACCAGGGGACCCAGAAAGACGTAGAATATTTTGCGAATGGTATACACATCAATCTCGAATAAAATAATATGGTGCGATGAAAGTATGGTTAATAATAATGGAATTTTTAATCGTAGAAATGCTCATTATTGGGCAAGAATAAATCCACGTCTGTACAAAACGGCCAAACAACAACACCGTTTCGGATTTAATATGTGGACTTCTATATTCGGTACTCGAATTATAGGTCCTTTCACTTACCACGAGTCATTAAATTCTGAACGTTACCACATTTTACTCCAAAATGAATTAGAGATAGCTTTGAATGATTTGCCTTTCCAAGAAGTTGAAGGTTGTTGGTTTATGCAGGACGGTGCAACAGCACATAATTTCAGAGTTGTCAGAGAATACCTGTCAGTTAGATCTGCAGAAAGATGTATTGGCACTTATGCAAATGTACTGTGGCCAACCCGTTCTCCAGATATAACACCTTTGGATTTTTTTCTTTGGGGATACATTAAAAATTACATTTATGGAAACGATATTGAAAACGAAGAAATTTTACAAAGATTAGTTCTCGAAGCGTTTGCTAGTATAACTCCTCAAATGCTGAAGAATCTTTTAGATGCTACAGTTAGAAGATCTTTTGTGAGTTTATTAACCTTTAAAACAAATTTGTCTTTTATTTGTCTCTCATTTAATAATAATTTTACGGTTTTCTAATGTTTGTAGTATTAGTTTTAACTATACGTTTTTGATGTTTTACATTGAATATGAATTTTCTCATCCGAAACGTATCAAAAATATAAAGTGTGATATATCGTTGAATTTAGAATCAAGGAGAGGATTTAAATATGGCAAAAATAATTTTTCCGTGTATTTAAAAAAATAAAGTTGATGATGGTTGCTAACAAACTATACGTTGTATCAAAAATTGAATAACAGCATTAAGTAGAGCTAGAAAAGTGGCAATGAAAATGTGCTCTTCTTCTCTTGGTAGCTCTTCAAATAAGGTCAAAAAAAATAAAAACGAAAATCAGAAAATTCAATTTTTTTCAAATATCTCAAAAACTAAAAGAGATATTCGAGTTCTACAAAGACCATAAATACATCCTCTCAAATGCGTAACTTTTGTTCCATTTAACCGACCTTCCATCTCTTACCGTTTCCGAGATACCCAAAGTAGGCATCCTTATCTTGGACACTGTGTACATATACAGGGTGTGGCGCGAAGAGTTTTGATTAAAAGTAATGGCGGATACAGTTATGTTAAAAATCTGAAATCACGAAGCTGTAGGTTTTGGATGACGCTGAGTTCAAATATAATATTGTCATGAATGTGGCACTTCCGGTTATACCGTAAGTAGACGTCAACTTTGTTATTTTAAATAGAACCTAATATTTTTTATTTTATTTTCGAATTCTACATGAAATTCTAGATAAAATTTGTGCACAATGTCCTATACCAAAAATAAAGTATTTTCGAGATATTTGGATATGTTTTAAAATTTTGAAAAAATCCTAGTCCACATTGAATAACGATATCTCCATTAATAACGAAGCTAGTGACGTGAAATTGTAACCAATAAACAACAAGCGCTTGACCGTTAACTCCATATATCCATCTCATTGATATTTCATACAGGGTGTTTTAAACTTAGCCGCCAACATGCACAATTTAAATCATTTATAAGTTGCTTATTTTAAATAGAACACCCTGTATTTTATTACATTTTCCGCTGTATTTTTTTAAGCCAATCCGTTTAGTATCAGTATTTCCTATACCTAAATCCAACCACTTTTGAGATATTTCATTATATTAGTTAAAACATAACAACACTTAATTATTTCAACATTAGTAAAGGGTAGGCCATGATTTCCATTATTTAAGGTAATATATTGTTATTTTTTCATAAGTTATTAATTCTGAAAAGTAACCAATAGCCTGAAAGGATTATTAATTGTGGATATCATTAAAAACGTTGACTAGGTATTTTGTATTAATTTAATTAGATAACTTACAAACAAAAATAACTAAATGTAATATTAAACAAATAAAGTTTTATAATAAGTGTTCAAAATTAACACCATCTACTTCTAAACATTTATGAATCCTTTTCATTAAGTTATGTCTTGTAATTCTGAAAATATGGTTAGGTGTTAGACAATTAAAAGCAAGTAAGACTCTCTGCATCATATCTTCCTTTGTCGTAATATTTTCCGCTGTATTTTTTAAGCCAATTCGTTTGGTATCGGTATACCTAAATCCAACCACTTATGAGATATTTCATTATCTTAGTTAAAACATAACAACACTTAATTATTTCAACATTAGTAAAGGGTAGGCCATGGCTGTCAAAGATTTAATAGTTAGAACGTTAATTGTTTATGTTGTTTTGACAGTTTTCTTTACCAGTTTTTATTTCATAGAAAATAATGGCAAATGTAGGGTTTACTAATGATGATTTTTTTAATCTTATTATTATTTACGGCGAGTGTAATAGAATTGTTGAACGGACTTGCCGTACATTCATTTTTATTATTTGAAGCAGTTTTAAAGTTGATTTTTGTTTTGTTTGCTAAATCATAAACCAGATTGTGTACATTTTCAGTACATATATTTTTTTTTCTACTCAGCACAATAGTTATTTGTTTCATTAGTATAAAAAATGTAAATTTTCGGGACGAGGAGGAAAATTGCTGGACGACGCAAAATGAAGTCCAGCAATCTTCCGAGTCCTGAAAACGCATTTTTTGGACGAATAAAACATAAAATTTTTCTTTCAGCCACTTAATATTCAGTCATTTATTTGCAGTTTTTGGGAACGCCTTATTTATGTCGCCATCAGTATCAGACATTAATAATATTCATTTTATACAAAATGAGTATTATTCTACTTTTTAGTGAAGTAAAAAACTTACCGTCTATTTTTTAATTAATATTCATTGGATTTTACTTCAATAAATTTGATGATGATTGCAAATGTAATAGATGTTGGTGAAATAACGTGACGATAGATAAGATGGCGCCACCGGCGACGATGAATGGCGATTAAAATCGTGTTCATAGAAGATAATCGCTCAAAACATTTAAAACACCTTACACTTATGAAAACAGAAAGCTAATATTAATATCAATATTTGCTTATGAGTGAAAACCTTTTGATGAATATGTAAAAATTTTAAATTATTGAAATAAGCAGGACATCCTATAAACGTCAGTCACAGGATGTTGAAGTTTAATCAAGATTAAATTACATTTTTGTACTGGGTGACAAAAAGTACATTAGTTTTTGTACAGTTGCCATGGAGACACCCAAGGATCCCGAAATCAGCAACTTTTGGTACGCCTTATTGACGTGGTTAGAGAAAAAATAAATTAACATCTTTTTATTATTTAATTTTTATTTACCTCCTCCTTATATATTGCATTCGTTTATTAAGTTAAGAAAAAAGTTCTAACCATGAAAGGATTAAGAACCAAATACTTAAATATTACATTAACGTTGCAGCTCACCACATCTTTGATGTTTCAAAAACATCTGACATATCTAATGAAATTGTTGATGTACCGAGATATAATCTTGTTAGATGTGCTAGAGTAACACGAGGCAGTGGTGTGGAAAGATTTTATACAATTTAAAGTGCTTGATTGTAATTCCCATCTATCATTTATTGAACAGCTTTTGGATAGTAGTTTTAATTAATAATAGCCGTATTACTGTGTATTATGCCGTTTCTCTGCTTCCGATTTTAAATTCTTCTTGGATTATATTTAAGAAGTTGTTACAGAAATAATTATGAAATGTTATCATTTTATCTGTATGGGAGATATTAACTTAGACTTGCTCGCTAACAGAACTTTTGTAGATTTATATCTACCTCTACTTAACAGCTTAAACTTAAAATTAGATAATTGATACACCTACTCTCATTTGTAAACCGCCATCGCCATTATAAGATCATATTTTGTTTTTGTATTTGTGGGCCGAGATCTAGACACAAACGGAAATGTCAGGCATCTCTATGCGCATCAACTACTAACGGTTACTATTATTTTTTATTTTTATTTTTTTAGTTAGTTTTCATACACCATACAGAAGACATTTACACACGTCAATAAAATACAAACACACAGTACTAAGACAAAATAAGAGAAAATATTCAGACAATATAGGTATAAAGTCAGTAACACAATAAATTAACAAAACTACACAGACACCGCTCTTTGCATATCTACTAAATAACGAAGTTTATTTAAAACTAAAATTACTTACAAAGTACTAACACATGTTTTATCTGTCACTTTACTAGTTTTGGTACACAAATAAGATTTTAGAACATTTTTCAATTTGTAGGGAGATAATTCACGTACGTGTGTTCGGAGAACGTTAAAACAGTTGAGCCCCAGTAGTTTTCAGCCATTTGACATTTTTTCAGCCTAAGCTTTTGTATACAAAAGTTTTTGTTGTGTCTCGTACAATGACTATTAACTAAGAATAGAACCATTTGTTTTGTATGCTCATGCTTCTGTGTTAGTAATTACTTATTATTTGCTTATATGTATCTTATTGTGGACTGTTCAGGAGTCCTTCTCCTCTTCAGCCCTGGTCATTCCTTGTTGTTGTGTTGCGTTGTTTGGTGTTATTGTATAGTGTACAATCATGAGGTGTGGTTATTTTTGGATAAAAAAAAAAGGATTTGGTTTTAATTGAGTAATGAGTGTTACTGGGTTAAGTGTGCGTGTTATATGTGGTGTGTGTGGCGTGGTTGGTGTGCTTTATCTGCGTTGGCCGGTATCTTGCTAGGGTCGTCATCCAATAAACGTGGGGATGCGGAGGGCATAAGGGATGTTTTCAAGGGATTCTTCTATCTCCTCGGGGAGGTCGTCGAGGAGTTGAGTAAGGATAGCGGGAGGATGTTTAAATTTTAATTTGGGTTTCCTTCGTGGGAATTGGGGAAATCGGTGGTTATAAGGAGTGGTCAGGATCTCTTTGGTTGGGACGGTGTCGCCGAAAATTCTTTTGTGCGTGAAATTTCTCTGAAGGGTTTGGATTCTATGGGTGATTGGTGGTATATTGGCGTGCTGGATGGTGAGGTCATTAGGGTACCTGAAGGGTAACCGGTGTATACGTCGGAAAATTCGGCGTTCACAGGAAGCTATAGAGGAAAGGTGTTTGGAGTTTATGTTAGTGTATATGGGAGCTCGGAAATCCATAACAGGGCGGATGTAGGTTTTATAAGTGTGCATGAGTGTTTTGGGGTGACAACCTCTGATTCTACCCCCGAGGGCACCCAGTAGGTTTGCGCGGTTCCTAATCTTATTGAGGGTTTTCTGAACATCAGGGAGCCAATTGAGGGTTCTCGTGAAAAGGATTCCAAGGTAGGTGATTTTATCTTGGGGAGGGAGTCTTTCTTGATTCAAAGTGAGGGACACATTTTTGGAGGCAAGCTTGGGGAACTTATCTTCGGTGTAATGAGGATGGCGGAATAGGATTGCTTGGGTCTTGGTAGGATTGACGGAGACTCTCCACCGGTTAGCCCAATTGGAGAAGTTCCGTAGAGTTTTGGATATGAGGAGGGAGGCCGTTTCACTGTTCCAATTAACCGTCCAGAAGACGGTGTCATCTGCGAACTGTGCTACGCCTACTCCGGGTTGGGTGATTTCGGGAATATCGGAAGCGAAGATAGTGTAGAGGATCGGGGCTAAGGCAGAACCTTGCGGCACGCCTGCTGTGGGTTGTAAAGGATCTGAGTAGGTTTTCCCCACTTTGACCTGAACTGATCGATCAGTCAGGTACGAAAGTAGGAGTTTGGTGAAAGGGTCGGGAATGTTTAGGTTTCGGATCTTGTGCAGGAGACCGGCGTGCCAGATCCTGTCAAATGCCTGCTTAATGTCCAGAAACACAGCGAGATTGCATTGCTTGTGGTTGAATGCTCTGGTGGTCTCTGTAAGCAGCTTCAACAAGAGATCGTGACACGTTCGGTTGGGTCGGAAGCCGAATTGGCTGTTGGGAAGAAGGTCATTAAATTCTAAGTGTTCCCTGAGTCGCCTGGCTAGAATCTGCTTGAAGCATTTTCCGAGGCAACTCAGGAGGGAGATAGGTCTATAGGAGGAGGGTGAGGTTAGGTCAGCGTGGGGTTTTGGTATCATGACGGTGGAAGCCGATTTCCAGTCCGTCGGGAAATACGATAGGGTTAGACATTTGTTATAGATTTCGGAAAGTAAACGGAGGGTTGGTCGAGTAGGTGCCTGAGGATCTTTCTATTTAGGCCATCACGACCTGGGGCTGAATTTTTACCTTTTTTGAAATATGTGAGGATCTGGTCGGGCGTAATAGGGGCGTAAAAGGGACTCTCGTTATCGAGTTAGGGTTCAGGAAGGTTAAGGTTGCGGAATTCTTCAAGGCGACTTTCGAGGAGTGCCTTGACGTGGTTATCAAACTGGGGATCATCTGGGGATTGGAAAATGGTTTGAAGGTGGTGACCAAAGAAATCGGCCTTTCCTTGGTCGGAGGAGATTAGGTTGCCCTGAAGGTCGGTTAGGTGTGATTTAGGGTTAACTTTCCTTCTGGTCAGTCTATCGAACTGTTGCCAGAAGAGTTTGCCATTTCTATAATCTAGCTGGGAGGTTGCTTGGGACCAGGAGTCTTCGGAGTGTTTGTTGGTTTCTCGCCTGATCAAGGCGTTTAGGCGATTATATTCGGTCTTGAGAGCCGGATCCTTGGATCGCAGGAATTGACGATAAATTCGTCTTTTCTCTTTGACCCAGTTCACAATGTGTTGTGGGAGCGGTTTGTGGGAAATGTCGATGTTTTTTAGTGGCACAGAGGTATCGACCGCTTCCGCAATTACGGAAGTTAGGTCTCTAATGGCTCTCTCGAGATCTTGGGTCGTTTGAAGATTGGGTGTGGGAAGTGTCAGGGTATTTTGAACACCCTGTATACGTATTGGGTAATTTTGTTTGTAATTTTTATTCACTTAGTTAGATTCCGTATATTTTTTTTGTTTAAGAGCTTACTGTAGGTAATGAGTATTTTGCTTGAATGAGTCACGCTGTATGTAAAGGAATTTTAGGAATGTGTAATGTGCATTAAGGAATTTCGTTTTTTTTTGGTGTAGTTACGTAATTTGATTAAGAAAAGTCAGTGTAGTTTTTGTAATTTTAAGTACAATCTTCAGTTTATTGCTCGAATCATATGTGGAATTTTATTAAGATAAATTCTTTTAATTTTGTTACATAGTTTCATTACAAAGAAGTGTTGTTATCGCGTTGGTGCCGTACTGTCGCATTCGTGTAGAGGAACAATTGGAGAGTCGGAATGTTGGTTTTCATCCATATAAGTAATATGGGTGGGCGATTGGTTGTACCTTTGCAATAACATTTCTGTATCGGGTCGAAGGAAAATGCAAACGTGGCAGTTTCTTCGCCTTAAGTCGAGATATCATCGTATATTTAGGGGGGTCGAAATTTTAAAATTGGAATGGTTGATTGGTTTGCGTGATTGAATTTGTATGTAGGGAAAGGTTTTTTCAATATGGCGAGAAAGTAATTTTGAATGGCCCTAAGCTTTTGACGCGTGAAGTCGTACGTGTAGGTGAAGTCGTTCGAAGTAGCGGAATTGGGGTTTCATCATTGTGCGAGCTCCTAGTGAAATTTAGTTAAGTAGCGTTGAAGACTTGTAAGAGTAGTCGAATATAACCAAGTTTGGGGTATTTTGGGAAGTAACATTTCAACCGGGCTCGCTCATCAATTTAGTTTATTGGAGAATAACGGCATCTTTGAGTGCGTTTATGATAGAAGTTTGGTTCGTGTTTTTTTTTGTAGTGCGAACCCGAGGACAATTGAATTTCGTGAATAATTAGAGAGCCCCTTTCCTAAGAATTAAGTGAACGTAGTGAACGAACGCCCAACCACACATACTGTTTAGGATTGTTCTGTTCGTAATTAAACCTATTAATGTAAGCTGTGTAAAACGATTTGTTGAGTGTTTTCTTTTGTTTGTCGAACCTTAACAACTTTGAGTTAAAAGAAGTTATTAAAGTGATTTAAGCTAGTTAATGCTGCTTCAATAAGTTACGAGACATTATTGTAAATTAATTTAAAAAGCAAGTTGAATACGTGGTAGAGACCTGAGGCAAGTCAGTTTCGTGTCGTCGTCAAGCAGTAACATCGTGGACCGTGGGCCGCACGAGTCGTACACGACGCTTTCGCCGAGCAAGGATCATCTCATATTTGCCTGTGTGATCTAGGTAATGTAATTTATATTCTGTTTGTTGATCTTGCGACTTTTGAGAATAAAACTTGGTTGTGTTTTATATGGAATATTTTATGTAATGTGTGTTAACGAAGGAACCTGTTGGAAGCAATTATTTTTTTTAATTTAGTGCATCATTTTGTTAACGTTCTCGGACAGTTTCCTTTGTCTATTCAGAAGCTATTTAAGGTGTTTTGATACCATCAATATCTTATGCAGGGAGGTAAATAGAATCTTACCTTCATTTTTTTATTTATTTGTTTTTTATGTAAGGTTTGCGTAAGAACGTAATCCAAGCTTAGAGAATTTCTTTGAATGCAATTTAGCTTAAGATAGTTTTGCTACTGGCCAGAATTCAATGAGGTAAAAGTTAAGAAGATACGATTACCATTATATCGAAATTGACGTGTTGAAATTTTAATTGTTCCATTTTGATTTAATAGATGTTTATCTTAGTTACTATTTTGGAGTAATTATTTTAATATTAAGCCTTGACAACGGGTGATGATATATTACTCAAATAGAAAAGCGTCGCCGAGTTCTAATGAGAGAGGTTTGGAGTTTTGTTTTTTTTTTGTTTGTGATACCAGATTAAGTTAACGTAACGTAATTTACCAGTTTAGAAAAGCATCGTAAACGAATTGAAGTCAGTTTAGTATGTGTTATGTTGATTTGTTTAAGGGAGTAATTTAACGTAGAGGGGACTTAGAGATTTATATTGTGTATTGAATTTGAATATTGCTGCACGGTGGTAAGTTGATCAGATTAAGGTGCAGAAGTTGAAACCTTTCAGGTGAAGCAGTATTGCTACATTAAAGTAAAGTAAATGATTAATTTTATTTTTTTTATCACTTTTCTTCTAGTTATGTTCAAATAATTGTTTTATGTTTTTCATTTGTTATTATGCTCTCAATTTTGTTATCTTCTTGTTTTATTTCATTGTTTTAATAAAATAGAATTTGTGTAGTTTGAATTAAGTTCATTTTATTTTTGAAAAACGTTTCAGTTTCTGTCAAAAATCACATTAAAGTAGAAAATATTAATTAACAAGAAAATTGTCGATAATAAGTATAGGTAATGTTATAGCCAAACGATACATAACTAAATGCTGCATCTATTCATCCAATAATATACAGGGTGTCACATTTGAATTAACAAAGTTTTTCAACTTTGAAAATTGTTTAATAGTTCATCAAATTTTGAACACCATGTATGCAATAAATCAATTGTCAATGACTATTTCAAAAGTATAGTTCTTATGCTTCTGTCTACTCCAGAAGCACTTTCAATCAGTCAAAAATAAGTAAGACAAGCAGTGTTGAAAATAGGGTTACATCTTTCAAAATTTTTGAAAAAATCAAGATATCTAAGAAACAGTTGAAAAAAGATATAGGAATCCAAAAATAAAATAATATACAAGGTGTTCCATTTAAAATAAGGAAGTTAGTGGCGACTTCCGGTATAACCGGAAGTAACATGACCTTGAAAATATTTTAGAATGAAAGAGAATCTAAAATAACCCTTAAGTCCAAAAATTCAGATTTCTAAATTGTTTCTAACCACATAAACTTCTAACGAACGCCTACTGTGGAAAACCCTGTATATATATATATATATATATATATATATATATATATATATATATATATATATATATATATATATATATATATATATATATATATATATATATATATATATATATATATATATATATATACATCTAAATCAAAATACCATTTAAGTGCATTATCCTTGGCTTCGCCCTTGGTTGCAAATTACACCGTGCAAAAAATCATGCATTTTTCTCTTCCCTTAATGTACAATGTAAGAAAAATATTTCTAATAACATGTTTGCGCTGTTGCATTGAAAATGTCATGGTCGAGCACTAGATACCAGCATCGTAACGTGCACTTGCTTTTTTCTTCCATTATTAGCGTTGTCAAATAAAATAGTCTAAATCAGGCTGTAACTTTTGTTTCAAAATGAAATTTACAGTATTTAATATCGGTTAGTAGTATCCCGCCAATCCCACCTCCACTTTTCCACTCGCCAACTTTCACTATTAGATCCCGCACACTAGCCTCGCTCCTATTTTGGTCATCTTGTTTAATCCGTTTGTCATTCCCTACTTCAGGCCATCTTATGATAGTTTATGTCACTCTTCTTCACTCGCCTCTCTATTTCTGAACCCGCGTAAGTTTTTCAGCCGCGCCTACCCTGCCTCTGATTTGACCTCCAGAAAAAGCCACTTCTTCTGGCCCCCACCTTTTCTAACCCTATGACCCTATCTTTTGTATGCCCACGTGACTTTTCACCTTTTCCAAGCCCACATAACATCTTCCTGCACCTTATAAGCCTACTTGATCTCTATTTACAACTTGATCTCCAGCGAGTTACATATCTCTAAGGTATATTGAACCCTGGACCATCACTTATGGTTCTGCATCCTAGATCTTTGGTCTAGCATCGTTAGTCCGTAATTTCGACAGCTGTACCTTGGTTAAGCATCTTAGTGCAATATCTTGTGTCCTACATTTAATTTCAGCATATAATACCAACATCTTGGGTTTATTGCATCTTGCATATTGAAAAGGGTTTCAACATCTTGAAATAAGGTCCTTTAGGCAGAATTCCGCATCATGGTTCACCATTTTAAATCTGGTTTCAACATTTAAGGTATTTTTGCTAAAATTTAATTCTTGATTCTGCGCCTTAATCAAGTTTCAACATCTTGATCCAGCATCTTTGGTCCAGTAAGTACATCCATAATTTTTTACCACATTCCGTTTTTAGTTAGGTCTTTGCTTGTAGCATTTTGGCTAAACACAAAGTGCAATAAGGTTAAACCTTTCACTATGGTTACGTAAACACTTTCACTTATGACTCATAAGCGCACTTTCTCTTTTCGCATCGTATATAAATTTCACTTTTCAATAATTTTATTACGTTCTTTAAGTTCATTACATTAGAGTTGTTAATAATTTTGAAAATATCATTTGAGAGCTTGGGTGTTACCGCATTATTTTGCATTGCAACGTGTTTCCGTATCTCTCTTCCAAAAAGCAAGATAGGTGAGTTTGAAAGCTTATAACTTTATTGTGAGCCCAATTGATGTGAAACTTGGCAGAGATCTTCCCTGTAGACATATAATAACACTCAGAAAATATAAATTTTTTAGACGCTTAACTTTGTAAAATAAAAATTAAATTATCATGCAAAATGTAGTTTTGTGGTCCGTGTTTTACATACGGTCGGCTTCAGTGCTCGTAGCTTCCTTATTTTTGTCTTAAAATGTGCGAAATTTAACCAGTGGCACATCAAAGTAATATAAAGGTAACTGCAATATCAAATTTTGAAAAACATATTTAAATTTTGAAAAAAAATGACGTGTTCTCCATATGTGCAAACTTCGCTCCAAATGCGCAAATATTTTCGTTTTAAGTGGACCGATATGTAGGTCTTAATTGTTCTTTAGAGTTCTGTATTAAAGTACACGCATTTATCGTGTAGTTTAATCCCAATTAATAAATAATTAAATTTTCAGTCGAGAGAGAGAGAGAGAGAGAGAGAGAGAGAGAGGCTATGTTGGACGAGCTTCCGATCGACGACTCAATACGAATGCCGTCGCGTGCGCGGTGCACGAAATCGAGCTTCACACGGCTAAAATAAACGTTCATTAAAGAATGATATTATTTTATCGGCCGATTTATTAAGAATATTATTAAGAATATATGGTATGACCACAAGGATTTTTTATATTATACAATTTAAGGTACATATGAAATAAGGACAGGAGAAACAAGAAACAGTAAACTACAAAAATCAACAAATAATTGTGTGGAATGTGAAATTGGAAAATACCGTAAAAATAATGACTATTTAATGTACTTTCTATTATATTACAGCTAATTATAATGTTCTTACGAGTAATACATTTTCGGAAATAACGTGAAATTGTTACGAATTACTTATTAGTTACCACAGTACATTGGCGGAAAAGGGGCTAATATTAAATGCCAAAAAGTATTTTCGAGGAGAAACATCGCATGGATTATCTAAAGATGTGAATAAAGTTATTGAACGCAAGGCAAAGTGTCTAAAACAGTTCCCAGCCCTCCGCTTATCGAGTATTAGCTCAGGAAAAAAACGAAAATGGTATGTCTAATCAAAGGACCAGTACTGGACGCCCTACTATTACCATAGAAGAGTATCTCCCGGATGTTATTAGATCGATGGTATTGGACTTTTACGTTGAAGGAAAGTTTCCTACTGTAAAAAAGTGCACTCCAGATTAAATAACGAAGTTGAAGATTTCCCACGTATAAGCACAAGTACCCTACGCAGATGGTTAACAAGTCTCAAGTTTACTTACAAAAAATTTAATAAAAACCTATTTTAATGGAATGCCCTTCTGTTGCGTCACAAAAAGCCGAATTTTACAAATGTATTTTTTATCATATATACACCTTCATCACATAAAAGCCTTGTAAAAATATGCCATTTCTTTTAGTATGCATATAACTTATATTCTTGTTTAAAAATTTATAGGAAGTAAACGAATTTCGAGGAGGTATAAAAACACCAAGCGGTTCTGGAAAACGCGTAATTATTCTTCATATTGGAAGTTGTCGAGGATTTGTTGATGGAATGCTGAAGCGTTTCATTGGACAAAAGGGCAGTAATAATTATCATGGCCTTACCATACTATGCTGGATCAAAATTTTAGAAATCCTACTACTGCCTGGCGAAAGGCAGACATCATTTCCTGGATGGAAAAACAAAAGGTACCCTTACCAGAAGGAACAACTAATTTCAACCATTTGACAAGAGCGGAATTATTAATCAGGGCGAAACTCTATCATCACACAAAAGTGTATGTGCTTGAAACAATAGCAAAAGAAATGCGTGGTGATGATGTTAAATTGTTGTGGTTACCAGTTGCCCACTGTGAGTTTAACGCAATTGAACTTATTTGGGCATTTACCGGACGATTTGTAGGATAACTGCCTGAAAAAAACTTGAGGAAAACTATCGACAAAAAGAGCATATAATTGATGTGCACGTAGAACAGTTAATAAAAAATGTAGGAGAAGATTCCGATAGTAGTTTAAACATTTCAAGCTCCTCAACACAAATGTAAAGGTCTTTCTCAGTTTTTGCTTGTAATTTTTCTATATAAATAATAAATAGTATAGTTTACATTTTAAACAAATTAAAAATACAACAGCAAGTGCGTTAAATAGTCATTATTGTTATGGTATTTTCCAATTTTTTTATTCCACACAATTATTTGTTGATTTTTGTAGTTTACTATTTATTGCTTCTGCTGTCCTCATTTAATATGTACCCTAAATTGTATAATATAAATAAAAAACATCCTTGTGCTCATGTCAGCTGTTTTGATTAAAATTCTCAATAAATGGGCGGATAAAATAACATCATTCTTTAATGAAGGTTTATTTTAGAAGTGTGAAGCTCCATTTCGTGCATCGTGCATGCGACGGCAATCGTATTGAGTCGTCGATCGGAAGCTTGTCCAACGTAGCCCGTTCTCTCTCGTTTGAGAATTTAATTATTTATTGATTGGCATTAATCTACATAATAAATGCGTGTACTTTAATACGGAACGCTAAAGAACAATTGAAACCTACATGTCGGTTCACCTAAAACAAAAATATTTGCATTTAGAGCGAAGTTTGCACGTATCGAGAACACGTCACTTTGAAATTGCAGTTACCTTCATACTACGAGCACTGAAACCGATCGCATGTAAAACGCGGGCCGCAAAACTACATTTTTTATGATAATTTAATTTTTTACTTACAAAGTTAAGCGCCTAAAAAACTTATAATTTCTGAGTGTTATTATGTGTCTACAGGGAAGATCTCTGCCACGTTTCACATCAATTGGGCTTACAATAAAAAAGTTATAAGCTTTCAAACTAATCTATCTTGCTTTTTGAAACCGATAGTAGTCTCGTTTGAAAAAGCAATTTATAGGTTTTTGAAGAGTATTTTTTGTGGGGGCGTTTAGTTCTAAATAAATCAAGTAGAGGGCATTCTCTGCAGCGATTACATATTTTGGTGGTTATTTGCAAAAAACTAAATAGAACGGTACGATTTATTTAACATACCATTACGTAGCTTAAAATTACCTAAATTTTAGGGAAAACCCCTTCGCGATAACCCTACCCGTTCTCGATTTATACTATAAAATGTAAAAAATGTGAATACCACAATCGGAACAATTCACCTTGTCGGGGAAAACAAATCACGTATTAATGCTAACCGCTAAACTGAAAAGACCACTAATTTGATAATTGTCGAAAGTTACTTCTCAGAGTCTTGTATGTATTTTTTAATACGTTTTTTTTTTGGGGAAAAACATGGCATTTACTAATGCGGAAGCGTATGATATGTTGCGCATTTACTTCCAACGCTTCGAAAATGCTGCAATTGAGTCTCGATAATATGCAATGCAATTTTCATGAAGAAGACTTTTTCTCAAGAAGTATTTTCAAGAATGGCCAGGCGATTAAGGGAAACTGGCAACATGCAGCCGCTTCAAGCACCTGTAAGAGTTCGTAGAACACGCACTGAGGAAACTATTATCAACGTTTTGGCCTACGTGCAATACGATCCCACCTTAAGCACTAGAAAAATTTTCGACGACTTCGGAGTTCCAAAAACAATTGTCCACGGACGAAGCCACTTTTAGCAGCACAGGTGGTGTGCGTGTGGTACGGAATGCTGGAAGAAAAAAATTGTAGGTCCACATTTTTTTGACCAAACCCTTAATGGGGATAGGTTCTTGGAATTTTGAACGTTTCTCTTCCACCACTTTTAGAAGACGTCTCCTTAGAAACAAGAAGGCACATGTGGTTCCACCTTGATGGTTGTCCGGCACATTATAACCGAAACGTACGTCAGAATTTATGTGAGCAATATTGGAATCATGTGATTGGAAGAGGAAGTCTATTTCCCTAACCGGCGCGCTCGCCAGTTCTTACTTGTTTAGATTTCTACCTATGGCGTTGACTGAAAGACCTGGTTTTCCAAGAGAAACCAACAACCAGGGAAAATATACTGGAATACATGGATCGAGAATGATGGAACACATTTTTAAAATCTAAGATTTTTGTGCTTGTTTTATTGTTAGTACTGATGTTCCGTTGGCCTTTAAACACGCTTCAAAACTAAGCTTTAAACCAGTCCAAAGACTAGATAAAGTGTGAAGGAAGGCAAGACGCGACTTATTAACATTGTTACTTAGTGAAAGTCGAACTGCAGTTTAAATTACGTCGATTACCATTGATATGTAATTTGTTTTCCCCGCCAAGGTAACTTGTTCCGATTGCGGTATTCAAATTTTTAACATTTTCTCGTATAAATCGAGAACGGGCTGTTGCAAAAATTTAGGTAATTTTTTGTCACGTAACGGTCTGTCAAATAAATAGTACCGCTCTCTTTAGTTTTTTTCAAAAACCACAAAAATGTGTAATCGCTGCAGAGAACGCCATTTAGTTTATGTGCTTAGAATAAACGCTTCAACAAAAAACACCCTGCAAAAGACTATAAATGACTCTTTCAAACGAGACTAAGGATATTCGAATCTCTTTAGTGGTTCAGGAGATATTAAAATGTATATATTGGAAAATGCATTGCCCTCACCCAATTTTCCGAGATAGCTTGAATTTTATGTTTCTTCGTAGCAATTATGCCCCCTATCGCTCGAGTTACGAACTTCTAAATAATTTCCAGCCATTTCTCTTACTTGCTTTACTTATAAGGATTTTTCCCAAACCTCTAGGCCTTACCATTGTCGAGATATAGCCGCTACGTACCCTTATCCGGACACCCGGTATATTTATAAACAAGGGTTACATTAATAGTATTGTTTTACGGCTTGAGTCATTAATGTGTGTCCAAAATACCTTCCACCTGTTCTAAACTATAAAAATCCATAATTAAAATAATTAGCAAATGTCGCTTATTTAAAATAAAATTTTACAGGCTTTAAACCTTTCATCGCAGTTAGTCTTTTAGTAAAAGTAGAAAAGAAATTTTAATAAAAGACAGGCTGAAGTAAATGCTCTACCAACTAAGAATGTTAAGTTATCACCGCATTACTTCGATTTAACATATATAGTTAAAATTAAAATAAGATTAAAAATATACAATATGTTTTAATTGTATAATTTAAATAACAATGTTGTTAAATTTGTTTTTTGATTGTGATATTTTTCATTGTTAGCTTTTTCCCGTTAGAGGATGTTCTGATTTGTCATTTTCATGGCGGTTTAATATATCTCATCTGTTAAAGATGTTTACTGAAATAAAATTAGATTCCGTTGTTGGCTTTTTGATATATGTTGCAAGCAAGTTTATATTTGCGATTTCATATTTCATATATTTATTTGACATCTTAATTAATTGTTTAAAACTGTTGTCATTTACTGAACACGATAACTGTATTTTATTATAAGTTTTGTTAAGAACGAATAAATAAATAGCAAAGTACAGGTCGTAGTTTCAAATCCTACTCGAGGTAAACTTTTTATTTGTCTATTTAATAAAATTAATAATAATTTTTTATTACGATAACTGTAATTTATGTTTAAATTGTGATTGTAAAAAAAATTATAAAAATACAGGATTACATATCTAGGTACCCAAAAGATAAGTACTTTAAATACGTTCTACACTATGTACAATATTTCTTATCAAAATATTAAGTGCATATATAAATGGTTAGGCATTATTATGTATTTTATAATACCAAAATCAATCAAAAAATAATTTTAGTGCTTTGCATTGTATGTAATTACACTAGAGAACTTAATTCTTCTAAACAGAAAAGTACATCAAACTAATGTGACACTTAAAATTTTTAGAATGATTAGTTGAATATAAATAAGAAATAAGCATACTTTATACATTTCATGTAAAGGAAAATATTAATAAATTAAAATATCCTTTCTCGCATTGACCACCCCCACTTTATAACGGGTTTTATAGGTGTATAACGAGATGTTCTTTCTATATTTTTGCCCTGCGCAGGTACTCTGCAAACGCAACAGACATTAGCATAAAAATCCATGTGCTGGCCACACCAGATTTTTTTAAATTAATTCATATTAATTTGCTTATTAAACATACGGTAAAGATTAGAATAAGGTATGTAGAAGTTTTGGTATTTTAAGACAATCAAAATTTAAAAAATAATAATAAATTATTACCTTTCTTAGAAAGATCTCTCACATGCTCTAGGATCATCGGAACCACTATTTTGTATTTTAACTTAACGAAGGAAGCGCATATAGAATATGACTCAATAAATAAATAAATTATTTTTATATACCTAGGTTATTTAGAATAACAGTTATGTTGATTGTATTCATGAAGAGATAAAAACAATGAATTCCGAGTTGTTTTAATAAATTTTAATAACGTTGCAAAAAATTATTTTCAATCAAGACTTTTTGTAGCACGTGATTCAGAATAAGTCCCCTCTTTTGTCACTAGGATCATTTCAAGGTGAAATAAATGTCAAAATAGGTGGGTACCATAAAAATCCCAAAACGTAAAGTGTAAATAAATTAAAAGAACCATTAAGATGAAAACAGAATTATTGCTTTCCTTATTTTGAAAGTGTAATATTTAGTAACTGGGTATTTCCATTGCGCGTATCTATGTTTTGAAGGTTAATAGAAAATCATAGCTTTCAAATTTATACTTTGAAATATTGCTCTCCTTTTCTTTAAAAATTAAGTGATCAGTCGTCTAAAACTTTATTAGCGCCAAAAAAATTATTTTTTGAAAATATGCCACAATATAATGTTTTTCTTTAAAACGCTTATTAATTAAACAAATATTAATTTAACAACATACCTACATAAACACAAGATCGATTAGGGCTTGAATCGCGATGGCGCAGTTGGTTAGCGCGGTACTCTAGCAAAGTACAGGTCGTAGGTTCAAATCCTACTCGAGGTAAACTTTTTTTTATGTATTTAATAAAATGAATAATTTTTAATTACATATTTACTTTTGAACTTATTCGTTCATAACAAAAACTTATAATAATTTAACATTTGTTTATCTACTGTAATTATTTTTATCCACGACTATTGTATAATGTATCCATTATACGTCTGTTTGCTCGACCTTAATAATACCCATTAATCACGGTAGTGATTAATGAGTCATTAATCACTGCTGCCAGATGCTTCCTTGATTTAGCTATAATGTTAAATTGTTTTGCTACAAACAATCGGTTTTTAAAATTTTATCGTGTAAACCACTAAATATTTTCAATTCAGTTCTGTACATAAAAAAAAAATTAAAAAAGTTAATTTTCCTAGACCAGATTCGAACGCGGGACCCGCGGTTGGAAGGCAAGGAGCATCTACACTGAGACATCAGCGACTTCGAATGTGCGTGTCGTATATTTGTTTCTTAACATACCATGTTTTTCGAAACATTTTATAAATCGAACTAGCTTTTAAAACAAAACAAATTTGACTCAAACCTGTTGACATTATTGTTTGTGTGCGTAGATTTCTCAGTGTTTTGATATTTTGTGTTAAATTGAGTTAAAAAACGAACTAAAAATGCATATAGAAAATGAAAATGACTTTTCTTTAACACCACCAGAAATTAGAGAAGCTGCTGAAGTTGCCTCATTAAATTTATTGCCGGAAAAGTCAAGGAAAGTATATAATATGGCCTATGAATATTTTTTGAACTGGCAAAAGGAAAAGAAAACCACTTCATTTTCTGAATCGACTTTATTAGTATACTTTACTGAATTATCCACAAAATATAAATCTTCAACACTATGGACCTACTACTCAATGCTTAAAAGTACGATCACCTTACATCAAGGTATAAATTTAGAAGATTATAAAAAATTACGAGCATTACTAAAAAGAAAATCATAAAATTTTCAGCCTAAAAAAGCGAATCTAACGAAGATATCAATAACTTTTTAACTAAAGCATCTGATGATAAATACCTAGCAACAAAGGTAAGATATTAAGTAAATCTTTCACATAGTTATTTCATTACATTCTGTAATTTAAGGTTGCTTTAATAATGGGAGTAATGGGTGCATGCAGAAGTAATGAGTTGTATGAAATGAAAATAACCCATTTACAAGATCTTGGATCAGCTTTTTTGGTTAATGTGCTAAATACCAAGACAAAAATTTGCAGAAAATTTACTGTTACGGATAACTTTTACAAAATATGCAAGACATATATGTCTTCGACCAAGTCATGTAACCAGTGACACATTCTTTTTAAATTACCAAAATGGTAAATGTACAACTCAGAGAATTGGGATAAACAAATTTTCAAAAATGGGAAAGGATATCGCTGCTTTCCTCAAATTACCGAATCCAGAACAATATTCTGGGCACAGTTTCCGCAGATCTTCTGCAACAATACTGGTTGACGCAGGCGGGGATATTACTGCTCTCAAAAGACACGGTGGATGGAAGTCCACCGCCGTAGCAGAGGGCTACATAGACGAATCCGTCAAAATAAAACCGATATGGCCAACAAAATATCATCTTCAATTCAACCAAAAGTAAACCAAACGAATCAATGTACATATAATTCAAATGTTTTAAGTCACCAAAATATTAGTTTTGATGTTAATCCTATCCCTGCGATTAACTTGACCAATTGTTCAAATATTACAATACCTGATATTTGTTAAGCTCAATACATAGATTTTTGTGTTAATTATTATGAGATATACGATTATTATAATTTTCAATAACTATGTACTATGTATAAATGAACAAAATAATGTACTGTATGAAATATTTGTTAGAATAAAATCGTGTTTCTAAAAATATGTATGTAATGTAACAAAATTTTCCAACAAAAAAAACTTCAACAAAAACATTTAGTAGTCGTGGATAAAGTATTGTATTCTACTCGCGTATAATGGCTATTATTCTCTCGGTGATTTAGGCCGTGGCCGTAAACTTCACCTCGTGAATAATAGCCATCATTATACGCTCGTTGAATAATATACTATTATGAACTGTAGGTATATAAGTAAATTTATTTCGGATTTCGCTTTATACAATTGACAACACCGAGTTACAAATTACATACTAGATTATGCGTGTTGGCAATAGAGTAAAACCAGTAACCTATGAAAACGCCCGGAGTATTTTGCTAACCAAATCGCGATTGCTCAACTTCCTGTGTGACGACATAAGTCATTCGGGTATATTTGGAAACGATTTTTGATGCTTACTAATAAGCCAAAAAGAAAATTTGAAAAATCTCAACCGTTGGTGTCCACACACTTACACACGGAAAGAATATATTAACACGTTGAGTCTCGGGTGGCATCAATGCGATGCCTCATCAGCAGTTGATCTTGGGACCGCGAGGTATTAATGTGATGCCACGTAACTGAGATATATTTCGGACAGAGCGAATACGTCTGATACCCACGGTGTAATGTAAACTATATGGGATCTGAAAAAGCCCAGTCCTAAGAGTACATCACAATATGCTGTTTTGATGCAGCTTCATAAAAATGCAACATATTGGGTATGAAATTATTTGATGCAAGGTTAATTAATTCATCAATAAAATATTTCGTCAAAAAGTGTCAAACAAACGATTTACTCCGCTTTTTGTTAGGTACTCTGTGTTGGCAAAGAAACAAGTAACACAATAATTTTTCTTGAAAATACTGCATTGATATTTTGATCTACTAGATTTATTTTGAGCTTCCTTCCTTCCGCGTTCTTCTTTCATCTTAAATAACATACAACACACCTATTCTTCTTCGCTTCAACCAATGTGTGATTAGCTCCAGTCTCATTCATACTCGTGTTGCTCAAGCTTGGCAGTGTTTCAACACCTAATAGTTTTAGTGCCACTTGCTTTTTGAACTCGGTTATGGAAATATTGTTTTGAGTAACTTCTTTATATAGTGTGTCCAAAATTGGTCTGTGCAGTATTGCTATCTTGGAAACTATAAGAGATCGAAAGACGGTTAAGTGGAGAAAGCTTTAGAGAATTTTGAGCCCACTAAACAATTTTTATTTTTATCTATATCTCTTTTATTTGAACAGATATAAAAAAATAAATTACACTTCGCCATTGCCACCTTTTCTCCTCTATTGATTGGAGACAGAAAAAAATTAATCCGACGTTTGGTCGATTAGAGACCATTATCAACTTTATTTTTTCATATGGGGCGGAAATTAACTAATGGTATAAAATTATTCCTTTTTTTATTCTAAATCCAACGATGTATAACACTTAATGATAATTCGACGTTTCGACCTTCATTCTTGATATTTTCAAATATTTCTTTTTTTTTATGAAACATTTAAAAAAAAAACTACCAAAGCAATTTATTCTGCTAATGTACATTTATTTCAACTCATAATTCTTAATAGGACATTTCGACGCATCAAAAGTATCATCAAGTAATCTCTTATGAACAGTAGCTACCTATTCGTAGACAACTATTTGTTACGATATCGAAAAAGCCTTTCCAAACCTTGTCTACAGCTAAATAATGAATTCGATTATTGTAAATTTCTGGTAGTAGGCTTTGATGAGTTTAAAACATGCATTGCTAAAGCTATGATAAAACAACTGAAAATCGTCCACTAAAAACAATAGTCTAACGCATTGTCAAATATCATTAAGTTTAATTATTGCATTTACCAATCTTAATAAGTTCATTTTGCGTTGATAATTACTGTGGAAGTGCGTTTAGAAGAGTTTCTAAAATGTATTCCACTGAAGAAAGAAACGACATGGTGTTTTGCTACTATTCATGCGAACGTGATTCAAACAGAGCTTCCGAGTTATACTTTCAAACTTATATGGAACGACGTCAACCGAATAAGCGTATTTTTGGTAAAATGGAAGAAAATTTAAAAATGTATGGATCCTTTACCAAACCAAAGGATGCGCCAAAAAAAATTTGACGTTGAAACTGAAACCAATGCTTTGGCATATTCAGATTTCAAACCAACTGCGTCTATTAGGTATGGAGTGTGGTGTTTCTAAAGAAGAATCAAGATTAATTTTAAAAAAATATGGACGAAAGCCATATCGCCACCACGTAGGAAATACTTTATATCCAACTGATTTACAGAGAAGACTAGAATATATTAATTGGTTTATTCGAAATTTTGAGATAGATCAAAATTTTTCGTATAAAATCCTTTTCACCGATGAAGCAAAATTCACTAACAATGGAATTTTTAATAGAAAAATCACGTATTTTGGTCTGCAGAAAATTCACATCTCACAGTAGAAAGGCAGGATCAAGTGTTTTCTGTAAATGTTTGGTGTGGGATTTTTGGAACCTTATTAGAATTCTACGAAAGGTTTATAATTACCAATTTGAAAGAAATGCTGGATAATGTACGTTTGAATACAATTCGCAATCTGCAAAATTTTCAGCAAGATGGAGCTCCAGTACATAACTCGATCAGAATTATGAAAAACTTGAATGAAAGATTTCCAAATACAATTGAAACACGTGGTACAGTATTTTGCTCTCCGAGATCACCGAATCTTACTCCGTCAGATTTCCTTTTGTGGGGAACAGTAAAAGACAAGGTGTACCGGTGGATCAATAAGCCGATTCTCGGCTATATCTCAGGAACTGTTTATCGTATAACTTTGGGAAAAAAAAATTCGGCCAAGGGAAATCGCTGGAAATAACTTTCAAATTTCTAGCTTTACCGCTAAAGGGCATAATTTTTATAGAAACAGTTAAAAACAATTTTTTTTATAAAATATGTCCAATCATAGTAGGTATTAAATAAGTAAATTAGAATGATGCATAATTTCTGCACAAATTTTGTTAAATACTTTTTTCTCTAGTTTGTCAAATAAAGGGTGGGGGATAGTGGTAATGTTTGTATGAATAAATGCCGATAACTTTGGTTTGGATCAACCTAGTTTTAATTGTCGTAGATAGAGGGCACTTACGAATCTAAAAAAATAAAAATTTGTCCATGTTAAAATTTTTAAATGGAAACACCTAAGTATTGTAAATTACAACGGAAACTGATTAAAGGCGGCACAAAATCGCGCAAACCGCATGTCGATATTTTTTGTCTAACTCGAGATATAAGTAAAAAGGCTTAAACATACGTAAGTAGTATTGGCTCACTCTGTATTATAATTTAAAATAACAAAATATGTCAGTATTTTCAGAATTTGTTAAACTAAGAAGGCTGCGAAATAAAGTTGACAGGGGCTTCAAATTGTTTATTTATTGACAGTAGTCAAGATATTGCGATCTTCTTAAGAAGTGTTAAGATATAATTCGAATATAACTTTTCTTAATTAGATATTAATATTACTAATATCAGTAAATAATCAGCATTAATTCATAATGAGTAAATCAAATGCCGAATTGTATAATATGATTGGAGTTTATTTCGAATGCTATCAAAATGCCGTTATTGCCATAAGATATCCTGACAGGAGGCATTATGGTAAAGAAAGGCAAGATTAAGAAAAACTGGTAGCTTTCATCGTCCTTGTTATAAACGACGTGGTGTAGGTGTGACCGAAGATAATGTAGTCAATGTTGTTGCTTTAATTCAACAGAATCCACATATAAGTAGTCGGCGAATCTCTACAGAATTAAACATACCAAAAACTACCGTTCTAAGGATTTTAAAGCATAACAGGTAGGTTTCTTATAATATTATGAACTGCACGTTTAAGTTTGAAAATTGTAATCCTTTTAAATTTTAGATTCAACTGTTTTATTTTCATATTGCGATAAAAACGGCAACAAAGCACTTTAATCATTTCATTAATTCCTTAAAAATATTTGTTTTTCTTTTTTAGACTGCATCCTTATCATGTAGATCACCACCAAGCTTTACACGAAAGGGATTTCGATGCAAAGATGGATTATAGCAATTGGATGTTAGGTATGCTGCAAGAACAACCGCATATCATATGAAATATTTTGTGGACAGACGAAGCCACCTTTAGTAGTGCGGATGGTGTTAATCTGCATAGTAAGAAAATCCGCACTGGATGGACGAAGTGCAGCTTCAAGATAGGTGGAGTCTTAATGTTTGGTGTGGGATAGTGGATGGAAAAATCATAGGACCATATTCCTTTGAAGAAACTTTAAATGGCAATACATATTTAAATTTTTTGGAAAATGAATTGCCTATTGGGTGCCCTGCGCACTTTTCCAGGGGAGTTAGAGATTATTTGAATTTAAGATATCCATATAAATGGATTGGAAGGGGAAGCATGTTTCCATGGCCAGCTAGATTTCCAGATTTAACCAACCAACCACGCGACAAGACATGAAACAACGCATTGAAGTAGCTGTTATGTCTACGCGCAATAGATTACGTCTTTGTGTGGACAATAATGAAAAACATTTTGAACATTTAATTGGATTTTAAGTTATAATACAGAGTGAGCCAATACTAGTTACGTATGTTTACGCGTTTTTACTTATATCTCGAGTTAGACAAAAGATATCCACATGCGGTTTGCGCCATTTTGTTACGAATTTAATCAGTTTCCGATGTTATTTACAATACTTAGGTGTTTCCATTTAAAAATGTAATTGGTTCATCTACGCCTTTTCAAATGAGAATAATTTCGTTAAAATAGGTTGATCCAAACCAAAGTTAGCGGCATTCCACCCTCCCCCCCCCCCTTATTTGAAAAAATAGAGAAAAAAGTATTTAACAAAATTTGTGCAGAAATTATGCATCATTCTAATTTGCTTATTTAATACCTACTAAGGTTGGGCATATTTTATAAAAAAATGTTTTTAAATTTTTCTTTAAAGATTATGTCCTCTAGCGGTAAAGCTGGGAACTTGAAAGTTATTTCCAGCGATTTCCCTTGGCCGTTTTTACCAAGGAATTTTTTTCCCAAAGTTGTACGATATTCCTAAGATATAGCCGGATGATCGGATTATTGGTCTGCCCGAACCAACTGATATAAATAATTTAAAAGTAAAGATTTCTATCGCTATTAATTCTATAAGAAAAGCCAGGTTATGAAAAGTTCAAAACAACATTATTAAACGTCGTCAATTTTGCCTACAACGTAACGGCGGTCACTTTGAAACTTTGTTTTGATCTTGAATTGTGTTAAAATTAAACATTAATAATTGTAGAATTACTTTATAAATAGAATTTTTCCCGTCGTTCGTGTTTTACTTTTAACGATTTTCAACTGTTTTATCGTAGCCATACCGATGTATTTGACTAAATTCCACACCAAACATTTACAGAAAACACTTGTAGATCCTGCCTTTCTACTGTGAGGTGTGGATTTTCTGCAGACCAAAACACGTGATTTTTCTATTAAAAATTCCATTGTTAGTGAATTTTGCTTTCATCGGTGAAAAGGGTTTTATGCGAAAAATTTTGATTTATCTCATATATATATATATATATATATATATATATATATATATATATATATGTAGTAATCCTTGGTAGTTTTATTGAACAAGCATTCGTGATTCTTTTTTATAAAATGCAAAATTGAAAAAAATTTTATATACATAATAAGATTCCCCGAATGGGACTCGAACCCATGTCGCCTCGTTGACTAGACGAGCGCTCCACCAACTGATCATGGGCTATTAATTCGATTCCCTAAATCTAATTAGGTCTTGTGTTTTGTTTCAATGGAACACCCAATATATTTTTATACATTTGAATTCTCTGTTAAATGATGAGCAAAATTATATGAGGTACTATGGGTCTACGACTAACAGTTCCTAAGCTATTGTCATTTTTATGTAAAAGAATAAAAAAAATAGTTCTGTTCCGCCATCTTGAAAGATATCGGAGTGAAATTTTGGGAATTGTTTTTCTAATGTATCCTATTTTAACTTCTACATTCAGATTGCACACTCCCTACATACACGTACACTCTCTACATATACAGGGTGGTCATTTTGCTCAATGTTATTCTTCTCATTTTTTTTAAATGGCACACCCTGCATTTTATTACAGATTTGAATAGCACTTTTACAGGATTTCAATAGATACTCACTTTGTACAACCTATTTCTAGGTGTTTTTGAACTATTTAATGATAAAGTTGAAATAGTAAAGTTTTATTACTCTTTTTGAATTTGTTTCAATAAGGCCTATAAATGAAGACAATGTCCTAGTTCACAGCAAAACAAAAATGAAATAATGCCAATTGCAATAAAACTGTGAAACTATAGGTTTTGTGACACACTACAATAATACGCCTAATAATTATTTACTCGTAGAACAGCATTACTATAAACTTTAAAATGGAATTAAAGAACACAATGAATTACAAATTTTATCATTCCATAATAATACTGCAAAATGCGACAGGTGCTGCGAAATCTTCAGCTGTCTTGTAAAGCTGAAAAATTTTCCGCTGTTCACAATTGGTATGGATGATACTTTGTATTGCTTATAATTCTGGTATTGAACTTTGCTCAGATCTACTTGTACCGAACGACGAACATTACGTGAGTGATTTTTTCTAAATTTAAATAGAACTGTCAACTCGTTTTCTTCAATTTGAAACTGTACGATTTTCTACATTCTTTTGTAATACTATTTCAGTGATCTTTCAAATCGTTCTGAAAAGTTGAAACGTTTCTTTGATTGTCTAGATAAGGCTTAATAATTGTTCAAAATCAAATGATACTAATGCAATCAGTAACTTTAACAGTTTTTACAGCACTAGATCATATTAATCATTCTTTGTTAATTTGTTAAGATTAAAGAACTAATGGATAAGAACCAAGGATACAAATTTTATGATTCATATGTATCCTATAATTCTAATTTGTAAAGTTTATAGTTATGTAGTTGGTGTACTGGTTTGTTCAAAATGACGTTTGCAAACTTGACGTTCAGTCTATTTGTACCATGCGAATTCGAGGTTTTTTAAATTTAATGCTAATCGTTATCATGAAACTGAGATTCTAATCTTTTATTTGTTATTGTTCAAATCGTTTAAAATTAAACGTATGCAGTAGAAGAGGATTTTGTCATATATTAGAGTATAATGATAATGTTCTTCAGTTTCAAGTAGTATCTATTAATCGATCTATTAATGGTTAAATGAGTTTCAAAGACCAGATGTTCAGTGTATCTTTAATATATATTTTTATATATATGTTTGATATTAAGATATTTTAATATTTCATTTCATTATGTAATTTATCTATATTACGAAAATTTAGTTAAATCGTTTATAAACAATAGCAGACGTTAATAAGAAATTAATATTTTATTCAGTTATATTTTGATGAAATTTAATAACTTGATAGGTTTTTGAATTATTATATTATATTTTATTGAAATATATTTATCTATATTTTATATTATATGTTTTTTTTAAATTTTATTATTTATTCATTGCCGATTGAATTTGTCGATTGTTTAAACAACTGATAAGAAGTCTTGCTTTTAACAACATTTTAATGGAAATGTCTTGTGGAAACACTTAAACTGATGACGTTTCATTATTGTTTAAAACAATTGACAAACGTTTTCCAAGCACTGCGGCAATGCGCAATAAAAACTGAAATTAGATAAAATGTAATATCTCGAAATATACCAAAATATCGATAAGGTTGCATCAACGGAAAGGAAATTTAATTTCCTACCAGCTGATGTAAGAAAATATGGTTGGTTCCATTAAAAAAAAATCAAGTTATCCATGTTTGAAAGAAGTTATTTTCGGAGCGATAGAAATTATTGAATTCTAAAAGCAAAATTTTTGACAATGAATGAGAATGATGCGGTACCCTTTTCGGAAGTAAAAAACGAAAGCCACATCTCTCTACCGGTATCCATCTTCGTGATATTGAAAGTTTTCGGGGGTACTGCAAACGTCATTTTTTCTACAAAATGTCAAATAACGCAGAAGCAATGCGATGTAGACCCATAGTATGGTTATTAAAGTGACCTTTAAATTCAACGAGGAATGTAATAATATATAGGTTGTTCTATTTAAAATAACGAAGTTGGCATGAGTTTACGGTATAACCGGAAGTCCGCCATTTCTGAAAATAATTTATAACGTGTAGTTTATGACTGTGGACAACTTTTATATAACACATTTTTTCGTATTTGTAATAGTAAGGAAGGTATGGAAATCCTTTAATGGGCACTTATGTATATATATATATATATATATATATATATATATATATATATATATATATATATACAGTGTGGTCCAAAGAGTTTGATCGATAAGCAAAACTGTTAATATCGATTTCTCAGAAAATTTTATTCCAGAAAAAAGTTGGTGCTTCACGTAAAATGAAATATGCACCAGATATATTCTACCAGTGACGTACCGATTAGTGGTAAATGATAATTGAAATTTTTTCAATAAAATGGCGTTATTTTGCAGGATACCAAAAAGGGAAATAGTTGCTTATTTTGATTGACATACCCAGATATCAAGTTTGGATGACATCGAGAAGTTGTAAATGTGTGTTATTTAGGGTGCCGTTTATCGGAATATTAATTTATTTCAATTTTCGGTTTAAAATTGAATTAAAGTGTATTAGCCGAACTATTTGGTAAGAATGAATTGAACAATTCAGGAAATGCTACGTAACAAATAACATTTCAACGAGAAATGGAAAATGACTTTTTAGAGCATTCAGTGACATTACTTGATAAAATAATTTTTTGATCGTGTTCTGAACAAACAGAATTTGTTTAAATCACCTTATTTGTGAAAGCGTAAAACTCAAATAATATTTTTTGTAATTTGCTTCCATTTTGATACTCTAATAGACCTGTTAAGAAACGCGACGTCATCATCTCCTATGTCATTATAGCCATTAATTCACGAAAATTTTTAGTTGGCAAAGCTTCATCCGGAATTATGTCATACATGTCACTCTTACAAAATGTGTCCAAAACAGGATACATCCAGTGAAAAGTTTGATGTGAGCAAATTCGCGACCGTATTATTGGCAATTTCACGTATTTCAGTGGGCGTACATACAAGATTATCTTCCATTTTCGTGTTTTGTGACAGAATTTGGATAAAACAAAAAGCGACTAGATCAAAGTTTCACTTTTAGAATTAAGACATTACCAACCGCCTGAAAAATGCCTAAATCAACTAAAGTAAAAATTCTTGTTTAAAAAATAAAAATGGTAAATTACAAAAAATAGTATAAAAAACTTGTTTCATAAGACCTTGAAGAACTAATTCTATAAAAAACACTCGTTTTTTTGAAATTGAATTCATTCTTCAAGACTGATCTCATGAAACTTGTTTATTATATACTATTTCAAAACAAAAACCTATTTATCAGTAAAATAAAAGGTCCATTGCTATTTTCAACAAGTTTTTTCTTATAGGTCATAGAAATTTGATTTTTAATTGATAAAAGCTTCAAAGTTACCTAGGTTTCAAAGTGATACTTAAGTAATTGCGAAAATGCCAGCTTGTAGGCATACGTTAGTTGAAAAAGCTGAATTAGTTTTAATATGTAGTGATAATTATAAAAGTGTCAGTGAAGCCACTGCTATCTTTAACGAAGAACATCCTGATAATCCTATAAGTGCTTCAACGACACTTCGTACGTTGGAAAGATTTAAAAGCGGTGGGTCTTTGGAAGTGCAATACAAAAAGAAGCGCAAAAAAATGTTTTGACCGAGATAAATCAAATGGAAGTGCTTCAGACAGTAATTGAACGTCCTCAAATTTTTTCGCGTAAAATTGCCAATGAATTGGAAGTTTCAAAATCATCCATTTTGCGAATATTAAAATAAAATAAATATCATCCTTATAAACCGAAGTTTGTCAGGAAACTTTAGGATTGGGATTACGATCAGAAATTGGATTTTTCATTTTGGGTTCAAGGGGAAATAGAAGAAGACCGGAACTTTGCAAGCCACATTTTGTTTGCTGCCGAATCAACTTTTACAACAAACGGTATCGTTTTCTCCCAAAATGCTAGATAGCGGTCAGTAAATATCCCACATTTTGTTGTTGTCCACAGCGACCAATACTACCAAAAAACAATAACAGCTGGTGTGGTATGTACAGGTTGTCCCATTTTCGTATGTTTTACGTGGTATCTCGCTTATTTTTTAGGTTAGAACCTTGCGGTTTTCGCGACACCGTGCTACTTTTTAATGAAACCAAAGATGCAATAATCAAATTTGCCATAGCCATCTTAGTTTTTGTGCTACAGGGTGATTTTGGAAAAATTGCATTTTCAGTCATCCCCTGTAACTCTGTTATTGTCAGACATAGTAAAAAAGTAAAAACTGATATTTGTAAATTTTTTTACGTAGAATCCAGTGGCGATACTCAGATTTTCTTTAGAGGTCACAGTTTTTGAGATATTGACAACCTACTTTTTTTTTAATGGGACACCCTATATATTTTTTTTAAATCTTTTTCCTCTTGCCAAGAGCTTTTCAAAAATATAGCATAGTCTATATTTATTCTTATAAATAACGTGACAAAATGATTTTTTTCTATAATTTACATTGATAAATAACAAAATAATTAATTAATCACAAATATTGTTCAAATTCCAGACCATTATGTCTCCTACAAGTTTCACAAAGTTTATAAATTCTTTTAATAGCATTTTCCAAAATAAATGATTGTCTTCGTAATTCTGCAAAAGCATTTTCGGTTGCACTTTTTAATTGTTGCATGTTGGTTTATTGCCTTGAATAAATTTTATTGTTTAAATACCCCCATAAAAAAAATCCAAAACCGAGAGATCCGATGATCGTGGTGGCCATCGAACAGGTCCATTTGTTCCAATACATCTCCTGGGGAAACGTTCATTTAGCCAGATTTGTATTACTCTAGCATTGTGGGCTGGAGCCCCATCCTGCTGGAAGAATATATCGTTCAGTTGAGCCAGTGGAATATCTTTTAAAATGTTCATAGTTTTTTCTTGTAGAATTTGTAAGTACCCATTAGAGTTTAGGTTTTCTTGTAAACTATTTTTCCGTTAAAAATAAAGCATGAAACATTAAATCCGAACCTGCCTTGACGCTCTCTAGGAAAAATCACGTGGGTGTTTTCTTGACTCCAAAACCGTGAGTTGTGTCTATTAAGAATTCCCGAACTTGTGAAATGTGCCTCGTCTGACCAAATTATTTTTTTTTCAAAATTATTGTCCTGAGTTTTCATATTTATAAATCAATTGCAGAACTCCAATCTATGTTCAGCATCACCAGGGTGCAGATGATGAACAAGTTTATACTTGTAGGGTTTGAATTTATCTTTTTTTAAAATCCTTTGCACTGTTGTTTTAGACACACCGGTCTCTTCATCTATTTTCCTGCACGAGGTTTCAGGAGTGGCTTGAACAACTGCTAAAACGTTGATCTCTGATTCCTCGTTCTCTTTGTTGTAAACTCGGGGTCGAGGTTTTTCAAAACATCCATGTTGGCAAAGATTAAATTTTAATTTTTGAAATATTCTTCTGGCGGGTTGTCTTCTTTCGGGATATCTATATGACAAAATAGGTATATAAAATAAATACAAATTCTAAGGTAAAGATTAACTGACCTGTTCAGATAGAGTTCTAAGGCCTGGTCTGCGTTTTCATTAGATAATATGAAGCAGGTATTCATATCATATTTCTCAAAGTTTTCAAATTTTTGGTTTCGAGCCATATTAAAAAATAATTAAACAACAACAACAAGAACAAGAACGATAACAATAAACAAAAACAACGAATAACAATAAATATCAGCACTAAATTTGGGAAAATGTAACCAGGAATAATTTGAGAGAAGCAGAAACTTCAAAAATCAAATACCTAAGTAATGGGAGAACGTTAATTATTTTGTTTTTTGCGTTACCATGGTTACCCACGGCTATCTACAATTATCAATGTAAATTATAGAAACAAATCATTTTGTCACGTTATTTATAAAAATAGATATAGACTATGCAATATTTTTGAAAATCTCTTGGCAAGGGGAAAAAGACTTTAAAAAAATATATAGGGTGTCCCATAAAAAAATAGGTTATGTCAATATCTCAAAAACTGTGACCTCTAAAGAAAATCTGAGTACGCCACTGGATTCTACGTAAAAAGTCTACAAATGTCAGTTTTTGCTTTTTTAATATGTCTGACAATAACAGAGTTACAGGGGATGACTGAAAATGCGATTTTTCCAAAATCACCCTGTAGCACACAAACTAAGATGGCTATGGCAAATTTGATTAGTGCATCTTTGGTTTCATTAAAAAATAGCACGGTGTCGCGAAAACCGCAAGGTTCTAACCTAAAAAATAAGTGAGATACCCCGTAAAACATACGAAAATGGGACAACCTGTACAACGGGAGGTTGCTGGGGCCATATATTTTAAGGCAAAATTTAAATGGTATAACATATTTGAATTTTTTTACAAAACCATGTTGCTTGAGGAACTGACATTGGATTTAAGAGTTCGTGCATAGTATCAGCATGATGGCTGTCCAGTTCATTATGCTAGAATTGTTTCTGAGTGGGTTAATCAGAATTTCAACGACCAATACATTGGTAGATTTTCTAACAATAATTGGCCGCCATGCTCACCCAACATGACACCCCTGGGTTTTGTGTTATGGAGCTACTTAAAACAAAACGTGTATACAAATAGACCTTTTGCAAACCTGGATGAACTTGAACTAGAAGTAGGTAGATGTGCAAGCAAAATTTTTTTAAATTTTTTACCGCTACTGTGGTTGCATTTACAAGGAGAACAGTTGTATGCATAGAAAGAGATGGACGTCATACAGAAACTATTAGACAGATTTAGACTGTTTTAATTTAAGTTCAAGCTTCAAATGCTTATTTTTTTTCTGTTTCATTAATTATTTTAGCATAAATTTTCTACTGAAACTTATCTTATTTTACTATTTATTGTATTGTCAATCAACATAACGTTTTATAACATTTCAAAAGAATGGGTATAATCTCAAGACTAATATAGTGCAGAATAAGGGCATTTTATTGAGAAAAATTAATGGGTACGCGACTGGTAGAATGTGTCTAGTGCATATTTAGTTTTACCTGATCAACCAATTTTTACTTGGAAAAAAATTTTCTGAGAAATCAATATTAGCAAAGTTTTGCTTATCGATCAAACCCTTTGGACCACACTATATATATATATATATATATATATATATATATATATATATATATACATATATACATATATACATATATACATATATACATATATACATATATACATATATACATATACATATATATATATATATATATATATATATATATATACAGCGTGTTCCACTTAAAACTCCCGTCGCCCTTTTCTCGACGACTGGAAGAGATATTCGATTTCTGGGAAAGGAATTCATTATAATGTATAAATAAATGACTTTAGTTTTGAGTGACAACGGCCTTTCTCCTAATTGAGATATAGATGACTTTGGGATGCAAAGAAATTAATCGATCCCAGGAACCTTCAAGATAGGTGAATGTGGCAGGACACTTAATTCTAAGAATTTTTTATAATATGAACATTTTTCGAAAAGTCAATAGTGTTCGAGATCTTTTAATTTCATTATTATTTATTTTTAATGACAAATATTGTAGCAACTTTTTGAAATCAGATTTTAAACGATAGGCCCTTTAAGACATTTTTCAAAGTAAAATAGTCATTTTGATAAAAAATGAAAGAAAACATTTTGAGCATCCTTTCAAAAAACCATACATCTCTGCAATTAATAATAATAGAGTTAATAAAACAATTAGGTAGATAATTAATTTTTAACTAATTTCTTTCATCTAAAACAAAGGTGTTTGGAACTGTTATTTCCAAATGAAACATTTTGACAGTTATGTTTATTGTTTATTGTAAAAATTTATGTCGTGAGTTTATGTTTTAGGTTCGACTAAATCTGATACTTTAAATTCGTTTATTATTTTAATCCATCAAAATGGTCATTCACACTAATGAATACGATAATAATATACAGTGTATGTCATAAAAATGCAGCAGAGGCCACAGATATTTACGGAGTACGTTTTCCAGGAAAAATGTAAGAACTGATGAAAACACAGCTTTGGTACTACAAACGGTCAATAATAATTCCCGTACTTCCTTACAGCAGATAGAGACTCTATGTAAAATTTCTAAACCTTCTTGTCAAAAAATGTTAAAACAAAATAAATATTTCCGTTGCACAGTACGTCTAGTTCATCACTTAAAACCAGGTGATCATCAACGGAGAATGTATTTTTTATCGCAATTTACTGTTATGTTAGAGGAGCAGGATAATCTTAAAGAGAATAATGTGGGGCAACAAAACCAGGTTTCACAATAACAGTGTAGTATCCAAACACAACTGTATATACTGGTCAGAGCAAAATCCTCGATGGTTGAGAGAAACACGAAACCAAACCATCTTTGGGGTAAATGTTTGGTGTGGAATCGTTAATCGTTAATGGGTAGGACCACATATTTTTCATGGCACGTTAAACGGACAGTGATATTTAGAAAAGTTTTGCCTCATTTATTAAATAATGTTCCAATTAAGTTACCCAATATTTGGTTTCAACAAGATAGCGCACCACCGCATAATTCGGAAATTGTTAAAATTATATATATCGTACATTTGCAGAAAGAGTGGTACTGATGATGTTGTCAGGTGGCCAGCTCGGTCACTATGATCTAACTTCATTAGACTTTTTTTGTGGAGTCATCTGAAAAGTATTGTTTACGAAGAACCTATTGAAGATACGGCTAACCTTTATAACGAAATTTATGCTTCCGTGGCAGCGATTAACAGAGGGACGTTATTAAAAGTTTGTAGAACTGAACTTTTCAAGAGATATGTGTTCAGAACGATGGAAACAATTTGAAACATTTAATCTGACTTTTTAGAGGAAATTTCCGTTTGCCTTCTTAACTAATTGTTCACTTCTTGGGTTATGTACAATAAAAATTTATTATCTACCTAATTGTTTTATTAACCTTATTATTATTAATTGTAGATGTATGGTTACGTTGCAAAAGATGCTCAATATAATATTTTCTTCCATTTTCTATCAAAATGTACAGGTTATCCTATTGAAAATAAAACAATAATGTAATTTCCGGTCAAACCGGGAATTTAAATAAATTTGTTTCATTACTATCTAAATCAGACTATTTTTCTACGAAAAATATCTTAGAGGACCTATCGTCTAAAATTTGATTTAAAAAAGTTGTGACAATATTTGTCATTAAAAAAAATATATTAAAATTATAATATTTCGAAAACTATTGACTTTTCGAAAAATGTACATATGTATAATAAAAATTCTTAGAATTGAGTGCCCTTTCACATGTACCTATTTTCAAGGTTCCTGTGATCGACTAATTTTTTTGCACCATCTATATTTCAATGCGAAAGGCCTTAACTCAAAACTAAAGTCATTTATAGATTGTAGTGAATTCCTTTTACAGAAATCCAATATCTTTTTCAATCGTCGAGAAAACGGTGCGGGGAGTTTAAGTGGGACACGCTGTATATACTGAGTGATATCTAACCTACGGTGGAACTGAAAGGGCAAGTAGAAGGGATCAAAATAAAGTTGTTTTTTTAAAAGTTAGATCAAATGCTAATAATAAGGAACTTATAACGGTTTAAAGTTCTTATAACTTAAAGTCCACGTATTGAGTGCGGCTGACTTTTAGAATTCTCGTTTACATAGAAACGCAGACACTTCTCACACACTCGGATAAATTATTAAAGTCTTGCACGTTCAGCGCTTCCTTCGCAGCTCAATACACCATTATCATATATCTACGTATTCTTCATTACTGTAATTCACCATTTCAGACGAATTAGTAACCAATAATTAATAAATAAGTCAATAACAACAATTAAAGTAGGTACTTAATTTCTGACGTTATAGTGTTTCCGACGTACTTGATTAGATTAAATAAACCAGCGGTTTTCAATAAATGAACACTCGTAACTGGTCATTTTTAAGAACAATTTAAATAGCTTTAACTTCTATCTTATAAAAGTTTTATTAAAATGTTAAGTGAACTTTGTTTATTTTACTTTCAAATATTCTCAATTTTAATTCAAAACTTATTAATTATAAGAACTTTGTAACTTTCTTATTATTAGCATTTAATGTATTTTTTACTTTCCCTTCCAATTTCTTTCGTAAGTTAGAAATCACCCTGTATATATTATACAGGGTGGGCCACCTGTAACGTCTCGGTCGTTTTGGGGAAAATTAAAATAAAAATGTCTCCGTATGTATGTAGAGGGCCTATGTAAGAATGTTCTAAAATATTTTGAAATATAGAGTTACCCAAAAAGTTTTTATTTCACAAACCTGTATTTTTTCAATGGGAATGCCCATTTTTTTAGCAGATTTGAACTCTACAGTCATATTCCAATTCATGTTTATTCAGAGTTCCCATTACCTTAGTCTTATCATTTGTGAAATATTTCACTTTTTGAAAAATACAGAGGTTTTGCAAAAGCTGAATAACTATGTAATTTGTAGATCAAATCTAATAAATTGGGACTACAAACTACTAACGTCACAGGCTAAGAGCGATAACAAAATAAATTTATGTTATACAGGGTGTCTGATATTTAAAGTTCAATTTTATCTAACTTCGAACTAAAAAACGTGTTTTATTTAAATGCATTGCCCTGTATTTTCTTCAGTTAAACAATTCCTTATTTAATTGCCTTACCTAAACCTAATACTTTTGAAGTTATTTAAATTTTAAAGGTGTTTTTGTTAAATATTGTTTCTATTCATATTTTATATTTTTTAAAATCAAGATAGTCGAAGTCAGACCTTACAAAACATGAAAGGTGATCCCATTCCAGAGAGGTGTTGACATGATTCTGCCTTTTCTTGAGATACCTTGTATCTGGAAACCTTTGAACGTAAGCCGCTAGTAAACAATTTTCCAAGTATTCCACTTTTCTTACAACCATACCAACCCGCTCTTTAACAGAGTAAGTAACCTTTAAGTGAGGAGTGTTCAGGGCTCCCTGTTTAAACGAGGCTGCCAGTCGTGAACTGAGCCATTAGCCGCGTCCCATTCGGTTTTTGTTTTTGGAAAACGAAATTTCAAAGTAAAAACCAATTAAACACAAGTAATAACATCACGGAAAATAAAAAAACCTCTGTACAGTGTAAACAAACTCTGAACTGTGAACGTCATATCTCTTCAGCTCAAAAACTAATAATCAAAGTGTCAACACCAATAACAACACCCCTCAAACTCTTTTTTCATGTAAAAACTGTGTGGTGTAGGAATTCTTAACAAGACTTTCATTGTCCTTTTACTTCTGCTATTACAACCTACTGCACAACAAAAAGACGGTGTATATCGAATTACGCACACTTTTTCAGAAAAGCAAACTTTTGCTATCAACAGCTTTTTGGATGGTTTTTTAACACGAATATACATGTAAAAAAGCGTGTGTGTGCCCTCCAGAAGCCATATTGGATTGACACTGGTAACTTTAAGTATGTATTTCAGAAATATTACGAATACCTTTAGTATTTGTGATATAAACCAAGATATTTCACAGTGAACATTTAATCCAAATGCGTAATTTTCTTATTGGCAATTAATTATAAATTCAGCCTAAGTGTGCTATAAAAGCTTTATAAGTAATTTAGCGCAATTGGTACAAAACAACATGTTTTGCTCTAAAACTACAAAAGCGAAAGACCAATACAAATTTATCATGTAAATGTTCGACATGACCTCCGTTTTCATGGATACAAAGCATGATTCTCTCTTAAAATGATCTTCTCACATTCTGCAGTATGTCTGGTGTGATTGATTGGTGTAATACTCGCATCTTCATATCATCTGCAGTTGTAGGAGAACATTCTTAACAAATTCCCATAAAAAGAAATCGATGGCGGTAAGATCCGGGGATCTAGCTACCCTTCCTATTCATTGGTTTGAAAACTTTCTATTAAGAAAATTTCTGACTGTGTGTTGAAAATGGCAAGGAGCACCGTCTAATTGAAGCCACATTCTTCTAGTATTTAGAGTGATGTTCTCAAGCAGAATACAAAAGTCTCTTTCCAAATACCTTAAAAATGTTACATCATTCAGGTATCCATAAAAAAATGAGGTCATGTAACGTAATCACCAACTATTCCACCATTCACATTTAAACTCCGCCGATTCTGATGGTCAACTGTTCTATTTAAGTGACGGTGTTCTGTATCATAATAATGGAAGTTACGTGGATTTACTAGACCATTATTATGAAAAGTTTATTCGTCGGTGAACAAGACGAAGTTCAGAAAACTTCTTTCTCTCCAACTTGCTCAAGAGCCCATGTGCAGAAATCAATGCGCTATTGAAAATCGGTACTGTACAAATGTTGATCAAGCTCGATATAGAATGGGTGAAACTTGTAATTTTTAAGAATCCGCTTTACACTGGTACGCTATTGCCTGTCTCATAAATTCTCGTATTAGGATTTTTGATTACAGATCCTCAGGTACGAAACTCATTTTCTTCATTAACAGTTGCAGATCTAGCTTAATTATGTTTCAGGTGAGCAACATTACTTGTAACAGGAAATCTCTGCAACAACTCTTCGAACACCCTTTTATCCGGTTGTTTTCGATTAGGGTATTTTTTTGTGTACACCCTTGACGCAAGAAAACAATTTTTATGACACTGTCCTAGCGTGAAAATCTCTCGAATAGGATAAACTTCCATTTTGTTTCAAAAAACTAATTTCAATGCTAATTAAAGAATCAATATCAAAATAGTTTATTAAAAGGAAACTTTGCGACAAACTAAATTGTAAATAAATGAAGTATGATTGTTTTGTAAAGCCTGAGATCAGCTATCTTGATTTTAAAAATATAAAATATGAATAGAAACAATATTTAACAAAAACACTTTCAAAATTTAAATAACTTCAAAAGTATTAGGAAGTATTAAGAAGCTTGATATCGACTGAACGACTATTAAGTAAGCAACTGTTTATCTGAAGAAAATACTGGAGGATTCATTTAAGTAAGCACGTTTTTAAGTATGAAGTTAGATAAAATTTAAATTTAAATATCTGACCCTGTATAACATTCAAAGATTTATTTTGTTACAGATCTTAGCCGATGATGTTGGTAATTTATAGTCTAAACTTTAGTAAATTTGATCTACCAGTTACATAGTTACTCAGCTTTTGCAAAACCTCTGTTTTTCAAAAAAGTGTAATCTTTCACAAAAGGCTTGGGTAATGGTAACACTAAATAAACATGATTTAGAATTGACTGTAGAATTCAAATTTGCCAAACAAAAAATATAGGTTTGTGAAATAAAAATTTTTGGATCACCCTGTATATTTCGTAATATTTTCAAAACATGCTTACATGGACCCTCTACATATATATGAAGAAAGTTTTTAAAAAAATTTACCGTTTTTCCGAAAACGAGCGAGAGGCGTTACAGATGTGCGTGTCTCCAATATAATATACCATTCCTAAGAATCGATTCAAAATGACCAAAATATACTGTTTTTAAGGTAGCAGTGATGCAAATTCTTTTAAACGCTGGATGGTAAATATTAATTTGTTTAATTTAATTTTCAGGACGTTGTAGTGTTATTTGAGATTTCCATCAATTTGAAGACTTAATAATTTACTACTGTGAGCAAATTTAATTATGTGGTTTTTGAAATGAATATTTTGAAGGTTTATATGCGCATTAAAAAGAATAATATTTGTTTTTCTATGTTTATTAGTAATTTATTAGTATTGAACCAATTGGTGACTTGTCGCATAACAACAGTTAAGTTGGATTGTAATTCCTTAATATTGTCACCTACAACGACACTATTTGTATCGTCAGAGTACATAGTAGCATTACCAGTGACATTAAACGGTAAGTCATTGACGACAATAACAAATAGCAAAGGTTCCAATATGGAACCCTGTGAAACACCACAATTTATAGGGCGTACTTCAGAATTATATACTGTGCTTTTATTATTAGAAAAATTGTTGATGTGTAAAATTGGTTTTTATTATTTAAATTACATAGTGTTCCAATTTACACGCAAGTATATCATGAACTACTAGCTAGCAGTCAGCTTTTTATTATTTAAGTTATAAATATCGGACAGTATTAAACTATTATAAGTTTTGTTATTAATGAATAAGTCAAGTTGCTTTAATATGTGTGAATCCTTGCGATATTGTAGGCTCACATTCCATTAAAATAAGTAATTTTATTGTAATCTCATTATATTTAGAATTTACATCAGTTCTAAAGACAAAATTTACATCGATTGGGGCTTTAACCTTGATGGCGCAGTTGGTTAGCGCGGTACTCTAACAAAGTACAGATCGTAGATTCAAATCCTACTCGAGGTAAACTTTTTATTTATGTATTTAATAAAAGTAATAATTATTTTTAATTACATAATTACTTTTGAACTTATTCGTTCATAACAAAACTTATAATAATGTCATATTAGTCGAGTTGCTTCGGTATGTGTGAATACTTGCGATATTGCAGACTCACATTCCATTAATATAAGTAATTTGATTGTCATCTCATTATATTTAGAATTTACATCAGTTTGCATACATAACAAAATTTACATCGATTGGAGCTTATATCTCGATAGCACAGTTGGTTAGTGCGGTACTCTAGTAAAGTACAGGTCGTAGGTTCAAATAACACTCGAGGTAACCTTTTTATTGATGTATTTAATAAAATTAATAATGATTTTTTATCGGACAATATATTTTTCAAAGCAGTAATTGTTGATTTATTTTGTTGAAACCCATGTTGTTGTAAACAGAAAAATTTATTGAGGCAGATCATCCACTAATAGTAGAAGTGGGACACTTGCCCCACTCCTTTTTTTACGTCACAAGCCCCGCCCCCTTCGCTTTTTTACACATCCACGTGGGGGACCGGATTTTCCACCCTTATTTTTACTCACTTACGTGTAGGACGTGTTTTTTCACCCCTATTTTTGCACATCCACGTGTGAGACCGCATTTTCAACCCTAATTATTTTTTATTAGCTTACGTATAGGACGTGTTTTTTCACCCCTATTTTTTACACACACCCGTGTGAGACCGCATTTTCAACCCTTTATTTTTATATACCCTCGTGTGAGACCGTATCCTTTCTTTTCGAATGCCCTTTTTAACCCTAATTATTTTTACTTGCTCACGTATAGGACGTGTATTTTCACCCCTATTTTTACACATCCACGTGTGAGACCGTGTTTTCAACCCTAATTATTTTTACTCGCTTACATGAAGGACCGTATTACTCTTATTTTTATGATTTCTTTTGGGGTTAAACCTTATGGCTGTATTAAGGACCTTTTGACAGCTAGGACTTTTGCTAACGCGAGGACAGGGGTGGGGGGCTGGTCTTGGCTTAGAACTGTATTTAGGGTTGGAGCTTAGGGTAGGGTTGGTCTAGGGTTAATCTTAGGGTTATTTGGTGGTATTAAGGACCTTCTGGCTATATTAAGAACAGGGCCCCTGGAGGTTAGGCAAATGCACACGCATACAATGTTGGAAATTGCATAATTAATAAGATATTATTATTAAAATTATCGACCCTATTGTTTTAAAACGGTCATATGCTACTGGAGAAAACGTTTCTAACGAGGAGATGAGATAGCAGCTGTATTAGGATTAATCATACGTGGGGAATTTGAATGACAGTAAAATTTAATTATAGAACACTTATTTTTATTGTCATAATTAAAAAAAAATCCTCAGTGAACTATAAAAAATTACTGACACTCCTAATGAAACAATTTTTTATTAAGTTAATTAATTACATAACAGTTTGTGTTTTCTAAAGCGAGTATTAAAACATAGTTTACCTGTATTGAAATAATATCCATCCGTCCGTTAAGAGTGTTGTACGCCTTAATATTTTTTAAAGAAACTTAATGCTTGTGTTTATAACTGTAATTAAAAATCTGTAAATAAGTAAAGGGTTAACACCACACTTACCAGCTCGGTACTTAAACAACGTTTTAAGGCACTGATTTACAAGTGATAGTTACTGTTTTTATGCTGCATGTCAAACTAAAGAACAACTTTCTAGGTTGTGTAAAAACCACCTATAATTAGAGTGTAAAATATACAACCTTATCATCTTTATCGCACTTGCTGCACCTTTCTCTTTAAAATAAATCGGTTTGAAAAATATTCATATACGGATACACAAAATTGTTTTATAAAAAACCATATTAAGTGTTTGGAATGTTTAAAATTCCATAACAATATGTAGTAAGAAATCACTGTTCACGTTTACTTTTAACTAATTACCGTGTAATTATATAACACTATTTAATTTAATAGTCTAAAAACCAATATAAATGGTTAATATAATTTCTAAAAAATATTATTAGAGTTGATATGCCGTTTTATTTCAAGTAATTGTTTTCAATATATATAAAATGTGTAAGTGGACCTGTATTATTTGTTGTAATATGCGTTATTACACTTTCTTTTTAATTACCGGTTGTAACCTTCACTTACATAAATTCAACTTATACACGAATTAATAACGAGCTCCACTAGTTTATAACACAATCGCTATGTAGCGTGTTTTTTATTTACACCCGTACTTCTATAAACTATTAACGCTCCAATTTAGTAGGGTGATCAACTATCTGAAAAAGGTTTACTGTTAAAGTATACGATGAAGATCGTTTAAAGCAAACTTTGTATTATTCTTATATACGAATGATATTTCAAAAATACTAGTATAATTAACATGAAGGTTTATAAATCTACATCCAGACAAGGAAACAGTTTTAAACACAAAGAATTTATCTGTAAGGGGCAGACAATGCTATTACATAAGACGTTTTTACAAAAACCTGGTTATTCCACATTGAGAAAATTGTTAGTCATGAGAAACAAGCTGGTCTTGAAGTTAGCCTTGCGAGCAACTTTTATAAAAAATGTACACCTGAGTTTAAGTTGACGTATATTGGTTTATGAATATTTTTATTATTCTAAGAAAAAATGTTATTAAAGAATGTTTTCTATTAATTACCCTTTGTAGACTATATGCTTTATCTATACACGAAATTTTATTTCACAACAGCATACTCATTCTACCTTGAGAAAATTGTTAACCTAGAGAAACAAGTAGGTTTGAAACTCAAACAACCCCTGTTACCACTCGTCAATGTAGATAGAGGTCCAATGCTGGTCTGGTTTGTTTGCAGGATCCGTGTTTACGATAATCGCACCGGGTCGAGATGCGTGTTTGGGTAGTTGATTAGAAGCACATACAAGTCGAAAACACATTCTTCTTGTGGCTGGGGTCGATTTCAAGCATCTCAACACTTCTGCCGCATACATCTTTGTGGATTTTTTATCAGATGGGATTAATAGCAACGTCAACTAAACGTTTTAAAAAATTTCTAATCTGAAAATAAGAGTGACATAATCTAATTTTATTTGAAATTTCATGGAGAGTATCATCATCATCGAGATTTTGAGATACTACCATCTCATCGTCTTCACCTTGAACGATTATATTGTAACCTATAAAGCAAGCTAATAACCCTAATAGTTTATCAGACATTATTACATGGACATGAGGTTAGCCCTAAATTAAATGGTTTCAACGCTGTTGGGAATGCTACACTTAAAACCTTTAAGTCTGCTCGCCGAAGTTGTACCGTATTCACTTTCTTCAATTTTTATCTGCACTCTGTTTCGAAGCTGTAGTACGTTTTTCTAATACATAAACAGAATCTTCAATACTGTGATACGTGTAGCAGCAAAACACATTAGCTAGTTAGTTTCACCTCTATATTACTTTACATGCAAGCCTGATCTTATCATAAATAAATACATCTGTCAAAAAAAAGCGAATTAAACATAACTCCACGGCCAGGGTATAGCAAGCAACGCTTCCAATTATAGCTCTTAGTCAACACAATAGGGCCTACAACTACATACAATCGACTAGCACTGCTTTAGCACGAGGATCAAACGAAAAAACACGTACGCACGCACCCACGTAAGCACACACGTTCGCACGCAACGTTTTGAAAATATATCATTATTATTATTATAAACAACAATACATCATTATTATTTAATAACATGCTTTATCGGTTTTCTTCTTCTTCTTGAACCGTGAGTCGTCCTCATCATCATCATCATCATCATGATTTTGAGATTTGCCCTTCCCCCCTACCTCATCGCTCTTCTTTCTCTTCTGTGCACCATCATCTTGGATGTGAGATACACCCAGCTCAACCACGTCATCGCTTTCATCATTATCTTGAACGGTTATGTTGTAATAGTTTATTAACAAGGCGTTTAGATTTATAAACATATCCCCAGGGCTATGTTAGAGTGTGGTTAGGTCAATACTTCAGACATCCCCGAAGATGTCCGATTCTACCCGAACATTGACGAGCACGCTTGCGCACAAGACCAAAGGCTAGCTGCGTTCTGGCGTCTTAGGAGAAAATACCTCGACCATAAAAGAGGCGTTTAGATTAATAAACATGCCTCCAGGGGTTATGTTAGAGTGTGGTTAGGTCAATACTTCAGACATCCCCGAAGATGTCCAATTCTACCCTAACATTGACGAGTACGCTTGCGCACAAGACCCAAGGCTAGCTGCGTTCTCGTTTCTCTGTGTTTCGCTCTTTAAAGTGTAACTGTCATCGAGTGAGCATTACTATAATGTATTCTCCTGTTTATGAGCCAACCTCAGCGGACATTAGAGATTTTACTGACATGTTAATAAACTATTACAACATAACCGTTCAAGATAATGATGAAAGCGATGACGTGGTTGAGCTGGGTGTATCTCACATCCAAGATGATGGTTCACAGAAGAGAAAGAAGAGCGATGAGGTAGGGGGGAAGGGCAAATCTCAAAATCATGATGATGATGATGATGAGGATGATTCACGGTTCAAGAAGAAGAAGAAAACCGATAAAGCATGTTATTAAATAATAATGATGTATTGTTGTTTATAATAATAATAATGATATATTTTTAAAACGTTAAGCTTTCCTTCGCTTTTGTTAATAAACCTGTTTTTTTCCTAGCGGTGCTCCACCGTCTTGATTCATGTTTGCAAGTTTACAAGTTTTTCGCTTTAGCGTGTTTTCGCTCTCTCGTGTGTGTGTGTGTGTGTGTGTGTGTGTGTGTGTGTGTGTGTTTGTGTGTGCGCATATGTGCCTGCGTGCGGGCGTACGTGCGAGCGTACGTGCGAGCGTACGTGCGAGTTTACGTGCGTGCGTGCGTGCGAACGTGTGTGCTTACGTGGGTGCGTGCGTACGTGTTTTTTCGTTTGATCCTCGTGCTAAAGCAGTGCTAGTCGATTGTATGTAGTTGTAGGCCCTATTGTGTTGACTAAGAGCTATAATTGGAAGCGTTGCTTGCTATACCCTGGCCGTGGAGTTATGTTTAATTCGCTTTTTTTTGACAGATGTATTTATTTATGATAAGATCAGGCTTGCATGTAAAGTAATATAGAGGTGAAACTAACTAGCTAATGTGTTTTGCTGCTACACGTATCACAGTATTGAAGATTCTGTTTATGTATTAGAAAAAGTACTACAGCTTCGAAACAGAGTGCAGATAAAAATTGAAGAAAGTGAATACGGTACAACTTCGGCGAGCAGACTTAAAGGTTTTAAGTGTGTACAGCATTCCCAGAGCAGCGTTGAAACCATTTAATTTAGGGCTAACCTCATGTCCATGTAATAATGTCTGATAAACTATTAGGGTTATTAGCTTGCTTTATAGGTTACAATATAATCGTTCAAGGTGAAGACGATGAGATGGTAGTATCTCAAAATCTCGATGATGATGATACTCTCCATGAAATTTCAAATAAAATTAGATTATGTCACTCTTATTTTCAGATTAGAAATTTTTTAAAACGTTTAGTTGACGTTGCTATTAATCCCATCTGATAAAAAATCCACAAAGATGTATGCGGCAGAAGTGTTGAGATGCTTGAAATCGACCCCCAGCCACAAGAAGAATGTGTTTTCGACTTGTATGTGCTTCTAATCAACTACCCAAACACGCATCTCGACCCGTGTGCGATTATCGTAAACACGGATCCTGCAAACAAACCAGACCAGCATTGGACCTCTATCTACATTGACGAGAGTGGTAACAGGGGGTTGTTTGAGTTTCAAACCTACTTGTTTCTCTAGGTTAACAATTTTCTCAAGGTAGAATGAGTATGCTGTTGTGAAATAAAATTTCGTGTATAGATAAAGCATATAGTCTACAAAGGGTAATTAATAGAAAACATTCTTTAATAACATTTTTTCTTAGAATAATAAAAATATTCATAAACCAATATACGTCAACTTAAACTCAGGTGTACATTTTTTATAAAAGTTGCTCGCAAGGCTAACTTCAAGACCAGCTTGTTTCTCATGACTAACAATTTTCTCAATGTGGAATAACCAGGTTTTGTAAAACGTCTTATGTAATAGCATTGTCTGCCTTACAGATAAATTCTTTGTGTTTAAGACTGTTTCCTTGTCTGGATGTAGATTTATAAACCTTCATGTTAATTATACTAGTATTTTTGAAATATCATTCGTATATAAGAATAATACAAAGTTTGCTTTAAACGATCTTCATCGTATACTTTAACAGTAAACCTTTTTCAGATAGTTGATCACCCTACTAAATTGGAGCGTTAATAGTTTATAGAAGTACGGGTGTAAATAAAAAACACGCTACATAGCGATTGTGTTATAAACTAGTGGAGGTCGTTATTAATTCGTGTATAAGTTGAATTTATGTAAGTAGAAGGTTACAACCGGTAATTAAAAAGAAAGTGTAATAACGCATATTACAACAAATAATACAGGTTCACTTACACATTTTATATATATTGAAAACAATTACTTGAAATAAAACGGCATATCAACTCTAATAATATTTTTTAGACATTATATTAACCATTTATATTTGTTTTTAGACTATTAAATTAAATAGTGTTATATAATTACACGGTAATTAGTTAAAAGTAAACGTGAACAGTGATTTCTTACTACATATTGTTATGGAATTTTAAACATTCCAAACACTTAATATGGTTTTTTATAAAACAATTTTGTGTATCCGTATATGAATATTTTTCAAACCGATTTATTTTAAAGAGAAAGGTGCAGCAAGTGCGATAAAGATGATAAGGTTGTATATTTTACACTCTAATTATAGGTGGTTTTTACACAACCTAGAAAGTTGTTCTTTAGTTTGACATGCAGCATAAAAACAGTAACTATCACTTGTAAATCAGTGCCTTAAAACGTTGTTTAAGTACCGAGCTGGTAAGTGTGGTGTTAACCCTTTACTTATTTACAGATTTTTAATTACAGTTATAAACACAAGCATTAAGTTTCTTTAAAAAATATTAAGGCGTACAACACTCTTAACGGACGGATGGATATTATTTCAATACAGGTAAACTATGTTTTAATACTCGCTTTAGAAAACACAAACTGTTATGTAATTAATTAACTTAATAAAAAATTGTTTCATTAGGAGTGTCAGTAATTTTTTATAGTTCACTGAGGATTTTTTTTTAATTATGACAATAAAAATAAGTGTTCTATAATTAAATTTTACTGTCATTCAAATTCCCCACGTATGATTAATCCTAATACAGCTGCTATCTCATCTCCTCGTTAGAAACGTTTTCTCCAGTAGCATATGACCGTTTTAAAACAATAGGGTCGATAATTTTAATAATAATATCTTATTAATTATGCAATTTCCAACATTGTATGCGTGTGCATTTGCCTAACCTCCAGGGGCCCTGTTCTTAATATAGCCAGAAGGTCCTTAATACCACCAAATAACCCTAAGATTAACCCTAGACCAACCCTACCCTAAGCTCCAACCCTAAATACAGTTCTAAGCCAAGACCAGCCCCCCACCCCTGTCCTCGCGTTAGCAAAAGTCCTAGCTGTCAAAAGGTCCTTAATACAGCCATAAGGTTTAACCCCAAAAGAAATCATAAAAATAAGGGTAATACGGTCCTTCATGTAAGCGAGTAAAAATAATTAGGGTTGAAAACACGGTCTCACACGTGGATGTGTAAAAATAGGGGTGAAAATACACGTCCTATACGTGAGCAAGTAAAAATAATTAGGGTTAAAAAGAGCCTTCGAAAAGAAAGGATACGGTCTCACACGAGGGTATATAAAATAAAGGGTTGAAAATGCGGTCTCACACGTGTGTGTAAAAATAGGGTAAAAAACACGTCCTATACGTAAGCTAATAAAAAATAATTAGGGTTGAAAATGCGGTCTCACACGTGGATGTGCAAAAATAGGGGTGAAAAAACACGTCCTACACGTAAGTGAGTAAAAATAAGGGTAGAAAATCCGGTCCCCCACGTGGATGTGTAAAAAAGCGAAGGGGGCGGGGCTTGTGACGTAAAAAAAAGGAGTGGGGCAAGTGTCCCACTTCTACTACTAATCATTCCTTTAACGATAATTCAATAATTCTCTTATCTTTACCCTTTTGTAATGCTATTACTTTAGCTACCTTTAGCTTAGTTGGAAATATCCCAATTTTGAAATTAAGAAATTGATTTCTGTATCTGTAGTTGGGGCTAAAAATAGTGATGCATTGTTTTTAATTTCTTTCAGTTTTGTGTTACTGATTGAGAGATGTTTTCTCGCATGGTTTCAGCCATTATCGAAAAGTAATGATTTAGTTTATCGGCAATATCAACGGGATGTTTAATTATTGCTTCGTTTTCCCTAATTGTCATGTTTTCTTTAGTATGCTCCAGAGTATTTATTTCTGATTGTATTACTTGCCACGTGACCCTTCTTACATCGCTGGAATTCTTGACAAGATTATCTGCATAATTAGTTGTTGCCACCTTTAGAGTAGTTTGATATATTTTAAGGTACTTATTATAATATGCTGTAACTGTAAGAACACTATTGGGAACCAATTTGTTAATAATATGAAGTTTGCGTTTTGTTTCACTGGACGTTCTAATCCCTTGACCAACCCAGCCCATATTTCTGTCTCCGTAATTTGTTTTAACAGCTGTAGACGCTATATTAAAGGGCACATTGAATAAATTATAAAATATGTCCAACTTTGCATTGACATCAGTATCACCACTGTATACTATCTGCCAATTAACTGTCTGAATCAGATCGATAAACTTATTAATATTTTTTTAATTTACACTTAGTGTAAAATTAGTTTGTGGAATTCCGCAAAATATATTTAATGATTATTACTTGTGCATCATGCTCTGAAAAAAATACTGCAATATTTGTGGCTCTAACCAAATTGGAATCTACATTTGTCAAAATATTGTCAATGAAAGTACTTGATTTTACTGTAGTTAGTGTTGGCACCGTTATTTTCAGTCGTAAATTATTAGGTTCAATGATCTGTTTTATTTGACTGCTCTAAAAAATTAATGTCAAAATCACCGCACATTACAATATTTTTATAATTAGTAAAAGCGCTTACAAGTTCCTCCCATTTGCTTATAAGTATATCAAAACCACCAAGTATATTCCGCAGCATTCAAAATATTTTTCTATAGTTAGTTTGTTAATAGAATCAAGTTTGTGATAGTTTATTTCTTTTTTAACGCAAAGCATGGCAACGCTATGTTTAAAAATTTCACGACAAAACACAGTTGCTATTTTATATTTATTTACATAAATTACATTAAGAGATTCAATTTGATAAGATGTTAACCAGTGATCATCTATACATAATACATCCATATTTGGTTTTGATCAAGAAAAACGTCTAAATCATATTTTATTATTTAAGCTTTGAATATTTATGTGAAGTATTCTAATACATTCTACAATCTACATCGTCTAGTTCAAAAGAGTCATTTGAAAACGAGTCATCAATATTTTTATAAGAACTGGTATTATAGGTACATCGTAGATTGCAGCGACTCGATGCGAGAGCTCCTTTATCCCTAACGCTGACATGAATAGCCCGAAGGTTATTGTATTGTCAATTGATTTTACATTATTATTATTATTATTGTTATCACAAACTATTGTTATTATATTCCTATTGGGAATAGTCATTTGCACTCGTCGGTCCATAATTAGATGGAGTAGTTTATCTTTGCCATTTGGATTCAAATGTAAACCGTGGAAAGTATAATTACTTCGTAACAAATTATTACTTACGTGAAGACACTGACATTAGGTGTTATTTCAAAAAATTTCTCAACGTGAAGTTTAATACGTTGATTTAAAACACTGATTTCCTTATTTAACACAAGTAGTACATAATCATATAGTGTATAATCTCGCATTTGGATTAAATACATACAATCTAGTTTTAAAAGTGTCATTAAATAAATTAATCAAATTTTTAGCATGGCAATACGCTAGAATTAAAAATTTATGTTTATTTTTATAAGTAAGTTTGCTTACGTATTTAACAGTTTGATATTCCTTCAGAGCAGTTCAACTAGATACCTTTAATTTTATCAACGAGGTCACAATTTACTTTCAACAACTTAATTTCTAATTTAGTTTTATGTTGTTCTAGTTTTATTTCATTAACAGCGTTTTCATTAACACTTACAGGCGAATGCTCATTTTCTGTTTCTTCCACAGCGGTTTCGTCACTGGTATCCTCGCTATGGATAAAGTTCACACAGATATTACGGTTTCTAAGTTTTTTCAGAAGGTAACCAACCGTATAACTGTTAAAGCTTCTTATAAAAAACTTTATGAATAAAACTTATTTAAAATGAAATTATCTTTAAAGAAACATCTATACTTCTTTTTCAAAAAGTTAACCGTTGTTTCAGATATTCATAAACAGTAGTTTATAGAGCTGGTATGAAGTACCTTTTAGAACTAATTTTTACATTATGAAAAAGTCTAATTAAACTTGGCTTTTTAAAACTCTGCATAAATCATTAAAAAAAATTTTCTAAAATTGTCTTTAAAGCTGATTATTTTCAAAAAAGATACTTTAACGTCTTGTACGTTTATTTATGAACCGATTATGTAGAATCTGAAAACAGTGTACATCACCTGCAACACTGTCGAAAACTTGACATTAATTTTTTCGAGAATGCATGCTTCGCGCATAAGAAAGGTGTCAGGCGATGGTTTGTAAATTAGTAATATACACACGTCTATGCGGATTTGCCTATTTTACAAATTAATTACAATACCTATATGCTACACCTATTGCATCTTTGGTACTTTCCATATTTACAAATGAAGAGCAATATTATATGTTTAGATCATTAAATAATAATAACAAATATTAATATTAATATATCAAATATTTATTAACACATAATGAGATAAATCGATAGCTCAAAAATTGAGAAGTAGATATGAAGTGGAAGAAAAACTCAAAATCAAAATTCTCAAATATTTTGTATGATATGTTTGTATATGGTGTAGTTAAAAATACTACATATATATATATATATATATATATATATATATATATATATATATATATATATATATATATATATATATATATATATATGATTGACTTTAGGTTTCCGTGAGTGTAGTATGAAACACTGTTGTTCATCCGGGCGTTGTCTCGCGTCTGCTGGTGATGTTTCTGACTCCTGCCAGTACAAAAACGACGTTTCGGCAAAGTCTCATTTGCCATTTTCAAGTTTTCTTCTTCTCCAACTGAGTTGGAGAAGGAGAAAACTTGACAATGCAACTGCAATTGCTACTGAGCCGTTTAAAGCTTGTAAAATTAG